>PVKC010006394.1:0-31051 GCA_004027635.1 Crocidura indochinensis
CCAGAGTCTGGCTATTGTAAATAGAGCTGCAATAAATATAGGTGTGCAGAAGGCATTTTTGTATTGTGTTTTTCTGTTCCTGCAGTATATCCCTAGTAGCAGTATAGCTGGATCATAAGGGAGCTGAATGTTATTCCTAGAATTCTTAGAAGCATTCACATTTTTTAATTCAAAAAGCACTGGACCAGTCAACATTCCCATCAGCAATTGATGAGGGTACTTTTTCCTCATTATACTCATGCAATATACCATATACCCACATTAACATTGGATGTTTGTTTTTTTGAGCTGTGTACAAATATTATTGATGAAAGATGATATCTCATTGTTATTATGATTTGTATTGCCTACTGATAAATGATGCAGAGCATTTTTTATACAAGCATTGGTTCTCTGTCTTTTTGGATGAAGTTTCTATTCTCTCCAGTTTTTGATGTTATTTTTCTTATTTACTTATACTAGTGCTGTATATAGCTTGGATAGTAATCCTTTATCAAATGGTAGGCAAATATTTTCTTCAAGTATGTTTCTATTGCAGAGCAGAAGCTTCCTAGTTAGGTGTGGTTTTATTTGTTTATCTTTGTTTTTATTTGTTTGACTAATGGCATAGAATAACTAAAGATAACTCTAGATTCAGTGTCATAAAATTCTCCCTATATTTTCCTAATATTATTTCTGGATTTGAGTTTGATATTGAGATATTTAATTAATTTTGAATTGACTTTTATGCATGATGTGAGAAAGGGGTTTCCGTTCATTTTAATGTCAAATTAAATAGAAAAACTATATTTTATAAAATCTTATATGTTTCTGGTTGCTTTTGGAAAAAACAGAAGTGAAATAAATGCTAGTTTTATTAACTTCTCTTACCTGAAATTATGCATTCCCTCAAACCCCAGAAATACTTTCACACTCTCTATTTCACAAAACAGTATGAGGACAATCAATATTCTTTTTCCTAAAATGTGTTTAAACATATCTGAATTTCAGGAAAATTCTAAACTCTTGGATCAACTGTAATTGATCAACTAGAAGCAAAGTCATTTATTGATAACTTATCACTCCTTAGCTGCCAAAGATCAAACTAATGTTTCCTTTCCTCCTCCTCCTACCCCTCCCCTCCTCTCCCTCCTCCTCATCCTCCTCCTTTCTATACTCTGGGGTCAAAGGTAAATTATGCACCACCCTGTTTACTACATTGCATTGTCTTGTCCAATTATTTTATATACTGCAGAGAAAAGAGAACATTCTTTGTTTTTCCTTCTGATTTACTTTAATCAATATGGTGTCTCTGAATTCTATCCAAGTGGACTTTGTAATTTTAACATTTGTTACAGCTGATTAGTATTCCTTTTTTTAAATATATATCACAACTTCAGAAACCACACGTTTGTTGTTAAATACCAAGATTGGCTCTATATCTTCCCTAGTGTACTAAATGATGCAATAAACATTTTATAGGATTGCATATAATTTTATTCTTTAACTTTTTTAGCTGGGGTTACATCCAGTGATGCTTATGAGTTACTCCGGGCTCTGGACTCAGGAAGTACTCATGGTGTTTCTCTGGGGACTATATGAGATGCCAGGGATCAAGGATCAAATCTCAATCAGGCATATATGCTTACCTGCTGTACTATCTCCCCTGCTCCTGGATTGAATATTTTAAAAGTAACTAATGATATATTCTTAAAGACAGACATTTAAGATGATCAATTTTAAAAGTCAGATAGTATGGTGGATTAGGCCATTGTCTTGCACATGGCTAACATGGATTTGATTCCCCGTGTCTCATATGCTCCTCGGAGTTCTACCAGTATTGATATCTGAGAGCATACCAGTATGATCCCCAAACCAGGAGAAAAAAATCAATTATAAAATGGTGACATTAGAAAAGGCATAATGACAAAATTTGTTTATTTACTGATTAATATTAATAAAATGTACAAATATATTAATTTTGAGGAAAAAGCTCATTTTCTCTAGCTGCAGGTACTTTTAAAGAACATATGTTTAGAGTCTGGTCTTTATCATATAAGTGTAGAAATAGTTTCATATCTATGCTTCTTAGTATACAACTGAGGTGATCCTGAGGTCCTTTTCATAGCAGGACTCTTTAAGGGGAAATATGACATGATTAAGCAAGACAAATGTATAAAGTGCTATTTTGTTATGCCTGGCCTTAAAGCAATGGTTCTTACCAAGGTCAATTTTATCTGACAGTGATTTTGGAAATTATAATAGATGAATCTTTAAGCTACTGGAATTTTTGAGGCACAGGCCAGGAATGCGAGCAAACGTACTACAATACCAGACCCATTGCTACGAAAAAAATGATCTCATCCAAGATTTCAGTAGAGCTGAAGCTAAGAAATCTTACTTTAAAGGGAGTGATAAGAAACTTGTACTAGTGCAACTCATAGCTTTAAATATTTGTCTTTGGTTTCATCCTCTCTTTTTGTAAAAGCTTATTAAAATGCAATGGGTTGAGATAAGTTATATGTTTAGTAGAGATGGGCCAAGGACATGGGAGCTTCATTTGTCTAGGCAAGAGTGGCTAGTGAATTTCATGGAAGTTAACCATGCTACTTTGGGCAGGAACTACAAATAAAGCCAAATAGCTTACTCTAATACTTGAGCAACTGTGCTTGAGATCCCCTCCTACAGCCTCTTAAAATGTACAATTGCAGGAGCAAAATGGCTGATGATTTGTTTGATTAAAGTTGCTACTTCTTTCTTTCCATGTTCACATTACACTTTGCATCTTCATTTTAGTCTCTTTTAATGATGATTTTAAAGATTAAAGGGAAGCATTACATGCCCTGTAAATCATGGCCAATATTTGATTCAGAAGAATAGGACAATGGGTATTAAGAATAAAAAATACTCTCCATATTTCTGCCGGTTATGTTTTCAATTAAAATTGAAACAACTGCAGGGTATCTTTAAAAAAGTACACACTGTGCATGTATTTTGAGCTTCCATATTCTTTGAAAATATAAAATTAAGGACTAACCTCTTCAACACTATTGAATTATGACTTAATACTTAATGTAGCAGTTACTCTGTGTCTGGCTTAATTCCAGGAGACGTACATAAATAAACACACTTAATTCTCATCTCACTACCAACCTGGAGGAATTATTATTGTTCTAATTTCCCAGATTAAGAATTGGAGTTATAGAAAATTATTGTTGGGACTAAGATGCTTAAATCTTAAAACCTATGATTATATATTAAGCATTATACTTGCAGTGGAAAACGTTTTATGAAAAACTATTCCATAACACAGATCAAATTTGGCTGTTGGAGTTAAAATATTCCTTAAAATCATCTCCATGGCACTTGTGGAAATAGCAATTGAATTCTACAGGGAAAAGGACATATAAAGTCAAAAGTATATAAAAACTATATGAAAAGAGTTTGTAATAAGGATAAAACATTAGGAAATTTTCTTTTTTTTCCTTATCTTTTTATTTTTAGTTTTTGGACCATAATTAGTGGTGCTCAGTGCTTACTCCTGGGTGTATACTCAGGAATCACTCCTGGCAGTGCTTGGGGGATCTTATGTAGGGCCTAGGATTGAACCTGGGTCAACCACTCCCAAGGCAAGCACTTTACCTGCTACACTGTTTCTTTGGCTTATGATAATATTTTCTATGAAAACCAACAGAAATGTATCTGTTGTCTTACACATTCAAATAACTATTAAACAACGAGTGTATGTTTTAGTTTTAAGGCTCAGAAATTTTAATTTTATTAGTAATATAAAATTTTTCTTAATGTTTTTAAATAATTTATTTAAATTTTAAACCATTTTATTTTACAAAATTATTCATAGTTGGATTTTAAACATTCAATGTTTCAGGACAAATCCCACCACTAGTGTTACCAATCCTTCCACCAATGTTCAGAGTGCATACTATAATACTCCCCTTATGCCAGCCTGCCATCATAACAGGTGCCTTTTTATGTTCTGTTGTTAAAATATGGATCTCATGATTTCATTTTGTTGACTCTGGCTTGGATATTTAGTTCTGTTTTTTTTTCAACACCACCAATGAATCTGAGACCACTTGGCATCTGCCTCGTCTTCTTTCATATTTGTTTTTCTCCTCCTCTACTAAATTTTATTTCCTTCCCTTTACTCTATTTCATTCTCAACAGCCCCCATGCAAACTACTGAATTTCTTCATGCAGTTACTCTAAATACTACATATAAGTAATATTATCCTGTATTTATCTTTTTTCTTCTGGCTTACTTCATTTAACATAATATCTTCCAGTTTCATGTATGTTGCAGTGAACTAAGATTGCATCATTTTTTATAGTTATGTAGTATTCCATCAAATCACTTTTTGATAATACAGAAGTGCTTAAAGAATAATCAACCAAGGAGCTGGAGAGATAGCATGGAAGTAGGGCATTAGCCTTGCATGCAGAAGGACAGTGGTTCAAATGCCAGCATCCCATATGGTCCCCCGAGCCTGCCAGGAGCGATTTCTGAGTGTAGAGCCATGAGTAACCCCTGAGCTCTGCCAGGTTTGATCCAAAAAACGAACAAACAAATAAATAAATAAATAAATAAAGTTTTCACCACAAAAGGACCTAGAGGAGAGAAAAAGAACATGTCTGGAGCCTGTAGTTATTCCCATGACAGTAAACTTCAAGGATAAAGAAACCCTGTTTCTCTTAGGCCAAGGGAATTCCTTTTCTAATCTCCCCAATATATACTGTTCTTATGAAAAAAAAAAGCACAAAATAATTTTTGAGGGGCTTTGTTATTGTTTTTTTTTGGGGGGGGAGTTTGTGCTTTGTTTTTTTTTTATTTCAGGACGTGGTTATTGTGTGATTGTTGTCTTTATTGCTATGGTGCATTTTCGGGGGGTTTTTTTGTATTGTTTTTTTTTTCTTCCTTTTTCCCTTTCTTCTCTTAAATTGATATTTATAGCCTTTAGAAGGACTCATCCCATTTTTTGTTTCTTTGATTTTTGCCCCATTTTATCTTTTTCCTTCCTTCAAACAGAACCACATAACTTGAGCCATCTTGTTTCACCTCACAAATTAAGGGGGAAATAATGGAGGGTACCAAGACCAAACAGTCGTATGAATATTGAGTAGAAATAAAAGATGATCAGACTTAAATCCAAATCCAAAGCCAATGACAACAGAATTGATACCTAATCTACAACAAGCTAGACACAGAGGGACCACTTATACTAGCAGCCCGGAGGGTAAAGCAGGGGGATATGGGATGTATCCTGGAAACAGGGGTGGAAGGAGGACATTGGTAGTGGGAATGTCCCAATGCAATGTCACTATGTGCCAAAAAATATTACCGAGAAAGATTTGTAATCCACTTTCGTCAAAATAAAAATTATTATTAAAAATTAATAATCAACCAGATTGCATGTCATTATTTTCAAAGAAAGTACTTTGACATCAAGCTTTTACTAAAGTAGGATAGGAGTACACAGGCTGAAGAATATAAAAACCAGATATAAACCAGATAAAACCAGAAGGTCGCTCAAATAAAATGCTATGAGCACCAACTAGAAAGAAAGAAAAAGAATACTTTATATATAGGTACACATCAAAATACACTCTGGATGAAAGCTCACTTATACTGTATAAATTCTAGTTCACACCCCCACTTTCTTGACTTCAATAATGTAACAGAAATATCCTTGGAAAGTGAGTTGAAAAATAACAAAGTCAGAGAGATAGTACAGTGCATACAGTATTTGCATGTAGTCAACCTGAGTTTGATACCCATCAACTTTAATTCAACCTGGGTTTAATCCCTGCCATCCAATATGGTTGTCTGAGTTCCACAAGTCATGAACCCTGAGTTTAGAGACCTGAGGAAGGCCTGATCACTGTCAGGTGTAGCTTCCCAAAATTTAAAAAATAAACAAACTACCATTGGAATAAATAATATAGATCGTTGACTGAAAGTGTGAAAGCTGGTCAAGAAATGATCATTTCTCTTTGGAATATTTTAAAAATATTGGTTTTAAGGTTAAAATTGATTATTTGTGGTGCGTCCCGTTCTTTCCTTGCTTCCTTTTAGTTCTAAGAGGATCCTCCATATTTCTTCTCTAAAATCCTTATCTGAGAAGCTAAGTAGGTGCTTGACACTTTTGGGGTGCCATATTCATATGCATGGAGGAGGCCTGCATTGTTTCTCATTGTCTTGCTTGTTGTGTGGTGGTTTCTATATGTTGTGCTGGGGTTCATTTACTAGGATCTATGCATAACCCTGGAATAGAGTGGAGCATTTGGGCTCTCTGGCTCTTCCTTTTGGGGGCAGTTTCAATTTATTTTTGTAGATGTGCATTTCGTGGGCTCTTCCAAACTAGATGAATTCCAGCACCGGATAAAGTTTAAATGGCACCTGTATTGAAATGTGTGTGGTTGGTGGAGTGTAGGTCCATCCTTTGTGGGCAGGGTCAGCTAATCTTCCTTGACATGCATTCTTTAGGCTGTTCAGCATAGGCTGGGTCCTGCTGCCCACTGCAGGTCGAGATGGCACCTGCATTAATATGTGTGTGGCTGGTGGCTTCCTGATAACTTTTAGAAATTATGGTTTCATCAATGATTATTAATTGGAGCTACCACTGTTTATTTAGTGATGTATTTGTTTTTCAATGATAAATTCAGAAGAAAGCACAGTTTGGGGGTTCAAGTCACCTCCCACATCGATACTGAAAAACTGCTACTTCTAAAATTCTCTTGGAGGGGCTGCTGTGGTGAGTAGCTCAATACAACTCTCTCTGTATGTGCTTGTCAAGAGTGTTGTTAGACTTAATGCCAAAGAATGATTAAGAAAATAATGAATGCTACATGCAATCCAAGCTTTAATTTAATATATTCTATATGATAAATGAGGAACGCTGATGGAATGATTTAGACTCTTCTACCAATTACTGAATGTAATGATCCATGGGACCATGGAAAGCTTCCTAAAATTGTCAAGCTTCCTAATATTATAAGGACAGAGTCTGTGATGGGTAACGCTCCCTTTGGCACCATTTAATCAGTATCAACAATCACTTGTTTTTAATAAAATGTACATTTTCTTTTTTTTTTTGTTTGTTTTTTGGGCCACACCCGGTGACACTCAGGGGTTACTCCTGGCTATTCGCTCAGAAGTCGCTCCTGGCAGGCACGGGGGACCACATGGGAACCGGGGGATCGAACCGCGGTCAGTCCTAGGTTAGCGCAGGCACCTTAGCACCAGCGTCACCGCCCGGCCCCAAAATGTACATTTTCAATGGCTTAAAAAACATCACCACTATCTTCATTATAAGTGAATATATATATACATATAAACATATATTTTTTTAATAAATAAGCTACCTTTGAACTCTTCTTATTGTCTGCTGCATGATTTAGAATAAGTCTAACTTCTGACACTCAAAATCTTATCTATATAATTAAAAAAGCAGATCTCTTTAGATGTGAGGAAAATTTAATAAAATGATTCATGTTTCATTAATATCTGGCACAGAATAAGTACAATATAAAAGAGAGAAGTGAGAGCTATTCATTCTAATAATTAGTGAAAATAATAAAGCCTCCAGAATTTAGGAAAGCATGTCAATCTTAGCAAACTAATGTGAGATTTAATCTTCAAAACTATGCTTCAGATTTAACAATAATGGAATTCAGTGAGTTTTTAATGAATGATTGCAACATCCTGGGCCTTAGGCTAAGCTCTGGCATCATTATTGACGGTGCATTTAGTTTTGAAGATGTGAATGAAGATTCTAGCAATCAGAGAGATATGCAGACTCCTTCCAGCAAAATGCATGAGTTCAACAAAATTAATCGCTAGGTACTTAGTGTCTGGCACAGGTAATATTTCAACATGGCATACATGTTTTCTCATTTTCAGTTAATACAAACCCTATGGAAAAGGCACTATTTTTTTCATTCTATGAATGGAGAACAGAAATACAGAAAAATCTAAGAAAACTGCTCTAAATCACCTAGATAGGAAGAGAGGAGTCTAGATTTTAATTTCTGGAGTAAGGAACTTTAACTATTATGCTACACCATCTCAGCTTGTTTTAGTTGGATAGTCTCATAGTGCCAGTAGACCATGTACACCTCTGTATGTGACCTCCTTACTTCCCTCAAAAAATCTCCATTTGAGGGACTCGATGAGATAGCATGGGTATAGGGTGCTTACCTTGCATGCAGAAGGATAGTGGTTCGAATCCTGGCATCCTATATGGGTCCCCAAGCCTGCTAGGAGTGATTTCTGAGTGTAGAGCCATAACTAACCCTTGAGTGCAGCCGGGTATGACCCCTCCAAAAAAAAAACCCCAAACCCTCCATTTGATATTTAATGGACATTTTCCATGTTTGAGATACATAGGACACATAGAGAATAAAGTGAAGCTTACACACCATGGTACAAAGGATTCATAAAATAATAAAAATATATATAAACACTGTAATAAATGTAAGTAAAAACTACCCATATTAAGGCATGTTTAATTTATGTAATTTTATTTTTATAATATATAAGGCACAAAATTAATTCATGCTGAGGACAGAAATCCAGATCATTGAAATGAATATGAAAAATACTATGGATAACTAGACAAGGCTGGGAATGGAGCAGATACCAGTTAGACTGTTCAAGTGGACATCAATTCCTTGTAAAGGTTAGGCCTGGCTATGGGTTTGACCTTTAGAAAGCATTCGAGGCCAGGCTGTCCAGAAAAAAAAAAAACTAGGAGAATATTTCTGTTTATCTAAAACTCCCTGCATACTATATTTTTATGAATATATATTATATTCCGATATTTGTTCCTTTTTGATCTTCTTTAAATAGGGCTTGTGTAAGGGACAGTCCTTGTTTTATTTCCTCCTGCTACAATCTCTTTCTCCCGTGCCAGATTTCCTGATTTTGTTTCATGGCTTTTCCAAGAGAATGAATGTGAGTTCTAAGGGTGAATTATATGTCCAAGACCAAGGCCATTGGTGCCCCCCAATCTCCTAACCAAAGAGAGCAGTTTAAGAAAGTTGGTATCAGGGGCCCCGGAGATAGCATGGAGGTAAAGCGTTTGCCTTTTACGCAAAAGGTCATCGGTTCGAATCCCGGTGCCCCATATGGTCCCCCGTGCCTGCCAGGAGCAATTTCTGAGCATGGAGCCAGGAGTAACCCCTGAGCACTGCTGGGTGTGATCCAAAAACAACAACAAAAAAACAAAAACAAAACAAAAAAAAAAGAAAGTTGGTATCAGGAGACCAGAAGCTCTGCCAGAGGGCTCCAACAAAGGCTCTTTTTTCTCCTTATAGTCAAGGCTGGGCAAGAAGGGAATTTTTTGCAGGTCTCTCAGGCTTTATCAGTCTTGAGAATCAAGCACAGAATGTCTTTGTTTTGGTTTATCTTCTCAAGAACACTTCATGAAAAAACAAGCTTTGAAGTGAAGACATTCTTATCACCTGAGCACAGGCTAATTTCTTAGAACCACAAAGTCAGAAATAATGTCTTCATGTAGAGTAAAGGGTAATCACAGGCCAATAATATAAAAACAAATTAGGTCTCTTTGTTTACATGACTTCTCTTTGATATCAGTTATTGTGGTATTATATGGAGATATTTGTGTGCTTTTGTGGAATATGAATTTTGAACACCCAGCAGAAGAAAGTGCTATTTCTCGTCATTCTTCAAGCTGGACCCAAGAATCTCGAGTATGAAATAGTGCAGGTTAATTTTTCAGTTTGCAAACATGGAAAATATCAGACAGTTCTGAAGCTTAGGAAGCAGGAAGATCTTGGATGTAAGAATACATATTTGAGTGTTTGGTTCTACCATAATGTTTTGCAGTTTTAAAAGATGAAAAGAAATGATGTTCTTAATTGACAGAGCTAAATTATGTAATAAAGCTTTATCAGAAGTACATAATATTTCTGGTCTTTTTGAGTCACTCAAAGACATTCACCTTAGCCCTTTACAATATTCTTTTTTAGGGCCCTGTTCTCCCTTGAATACATCCATAATCCTTTTATCCCACAGTATAGAAGTCTGTGTTCTCTCTTTCAATCTCTCTCTCTCCCTCTTTTTCTTTGTTTTGTTATTGGGCCACACCCTTCACAATATTCTTAACTGTTCTATATAAACTACAATTTACTTTTTAAAATGTCTGATTAAAACAGGTTATTGAACTTTGAAATATGGTGATTTGTTGTGGGAAGTTATAGAACTATTTATTTCATATTAATTTTGGGTCATACCCAGCAGTGGTCAGGACTTATTCCTGGCTGTGTGCTTAGGAATCACTCCAAGTGATTTCAAGGGATCATATGAGATGCTAATTCTGGTGGTACAGCCATAAAGTTTGGTGCTCGGTTGGCACATAGTGCTCCTTGGGCTTAATGGGCTTGGAGGAGCTGAAGGGCTACACCTGGCAGTGCGGGGCTAGGATGGGGTTGTAGGATGTAGGATGTAGGGCTAGGATGCTATAGACTGAACTCAGAGTCTCAAGCATACAAGGAACATAATCTTGGAATTCTTTCCTCAGTCCCAAGAGACATTTCTGACTGGGGATGTAACAAGTATAAAAATTATGCTTTTCTTTCTTAAAGAAAGAATATATATGATACAATATATAATATAAATTTATATGTAATATATTATATTATAATCTATATTACTATAATATTACTATAATATAGATTATAATATAATATTTAGAACATATATACATATATATGTATGTATATATATAAAGAGAGAGTGTAGAGAGCTGAGAGAAGAGAGGTAGAGAAAGAGAAAACAGGGCTGAGTCTTCAGTTAACAGGATAAGTTGAGCAAAAAGACCTGGAAAGAATCATCAAGTTAAATTTCTACCAAAGAGTTTTGATAGGAAACAAAGATTATGTTCAAGTACATATGTCAAAAAGTTCTCCAATTCCAAACAAAGTGTACATCTAAAGAAAAGAATCAAATATGGCTGTATTAAAAATCAAGAAGTCAATAGAAAAACCCAGTGTTTCTTTCTTTCTGTATCCATCAGTTAACTTTATTTCCTATTTATAGTGTTTCTTAAATTAAAAAAAGGTGGGGCTGGAAAGATAGCATGGAGGTGGGGCATTTGCCTTTCATGCAGAAGGACGATGGTTCAAATCCCGGCATCCCATATGGTCCCCTGAGCCTGTAAGGATTTATGAGTGCAGAGCCAGAAGTAACCCCTGAGCACTGTCGGGTGTGACCCAAAACAAACAAAAAAAAAATAAACAAATAATAAAAAATATAAAAAGAAGGTATTAGAGAGATAGTAAGTACAGCAAGTGGTGCTTGCCTTGCATGTGGCTGGCACAGATACAATCTCTAGGACAAAGTATAGTTTCTTGAACCTGCCAGAGCACAGAGACAAGAGTAAGCGCAGAGGATGGTCAAGTATGGCCCCATTCCACCCCTCAAAAAAAAGGTACAAAATGTAAAATCAGAAGGATAGTTGCTTCAGTAAATAAATTTAAAGAAATCATTATGTTTCATATTTTGACTTTTATTTTCTTATATTAGATTCGTTCAGTTAACATTTGAGATGATGTAACTTGAGCAATCTTAATATTGTTCTTTCACATAATTACTACCTAAATCTTGTGAGATAATATTGCCAGAATTAAGTAATACTTTTAAGTAGTATTTTTAAGTATTCATACAGTTATTAAAGCTCATTAATTTTGCAAAATACTTAAAAATAGAACTAATTTGTTACACTGATATACTGTTGGTTTAAGATTAGAAAAATCTAGATTTTAAGATTAGAAAATCTGATTTCACAATCAGAAAAGAAAGGAGAAAAATCCCTAAAATTTGCTTTATAGATGCTGCTAAAATAATACATTGAAGATAAAATGTTCTTAGTAAACCATAAATATAAGAAAGCCTTCTTTCACTTTTAATTACTAATACTGACTGCAAATATCTATATATAAGTAATATGAATGAATTAAAATACTGACATGACTATCACATGAAATAATTTCTTATTCATCTTTATTGAAAAATTTAAACATGCTTAAATCATAGAAATAATGAAAAACAGAAATATATGCCACAATAACAATTAAAAATCAAATGTAGAAATGTTGCCTTAAAATCAGGAAAGGAACACAAGGAAGCATGCAAGAAGAAAAATTTCAGGACATAAATATGTCAAATGATAAAAAGATCAGAAAAGTAACAAATACTCAGCATTCCTGTATGATATATTTGTTTTACTAAGGAAGTAAAGGAAAGTTTATTAGAATTAGTAAAATTTGATAAAACTTTTAGAAGGTAATGAAAAAATATTCATTTCATCATTACATACCAGCAGTAAAGTTTGAACACATCAATTTTTCATTGACAATCTCTATAAGCTGTGAGTTACATTAATATAATTTAGAAGAATATATGATTACTTTAAATAATTAAAAAAGATTCAAGAGAACCAAACCAAAGGAGTGTTATATGATGGTCATGAATAGGATATTGGTTTCTCATGAAATTGATCTACCAACTTATTAGTCTAACTAAAATTTTCCATGAAATGGCAATAATCAATTTCAAAGCAAAAGATACAATTAAACAATGTCCAAAGTAACTATAGGAAAAGCAAACAAGGTAGAAATTTGTACAAAATAATCCAGGTTCGATCCCCAGCACTGCATAGGGTCCCCAGACCTTGTCAGGAGTGATCCCTGAGAACAGATTCAGGAATAAGCTCTCCGAGACTATCATTATTTGATGCAGAATCAAAAATAAAAACAAAAAAGTTTGAATATGAAAGGAAAGTTATGTTAAATAATTAAAAAATTCAAGGTAAATGATTTCATAATGAACATTTAAAAAAATTTGGGGGGCCCGAGCAATAGATAGCACAGCAGATAGGGCGTTTGGGATGGTGGACAGGGGACATTTACTATTTAGTACATTAATCGAAGGTTTTGTTGATCCAGATATCCTCAGGACAACCCTTACTTAACACATAACATAACATAACATAACATAACATAACATAACATAACATAACATAACATAACATAACATAACATAACATGACATGACATGACATGACATGACATGACATAGCATAGCATAGCATAGCATAGCATAGCACAGCATAACATAACATAAATGTTATGTTAACATTTAACATAAATGTTATGCTGTTATTTGTTAATTGTACACTGCTGACATGGGTTTGATACCCAGCATCCCATATGGTCTCCCGACCCTACCAGGAGTGATTTCTGAGTACAGAACCAGGAGTAACCTCTGAGCACCACCAGCTATGACCCAGAAACAAGCAAAACAAATTATCTGCTTGTGTTTTAGAAACACCCTGAAATGCTCAGTGGCTATTTCTTACTCTGCACTCAAGAATAAGTCCTCATAGGTATGCCAGGTCAGCCACATCCAAAGAAAGCTCCTTACCTGTTGTGTTATCTTTCAGACACTACATTTCTTTTTAAAATGCAGTGCAGATAATTTTCACAAATAAGATTAAGTAAAGACATTATTAAATAATGACATTATAAGTAATGACTAAATAGTTTATATGATGTGCTTTAAATATAATCAATTATTTTATAGTATCTTAAGAAAAAAGTTGAACTGTATAATTACTGCATATTTTGCCTACAGTGGTTTAAGAAAGGAGAACATTTATCTTAGAATTTTTGTACACAATGTTTATTTCTTAATTAAACATTCTCTTTAAACATAAGGAATGAATTCTATATCATGTAAAGATGAATTAAAAATGAAATCCTTCCAGTATAGTATAATCACTGTGTTCTTGGTCACTACTGGCACCGTCAACTGAACATAAGAACAAAGACATTATCTTAGAATTGAGGTAAAAAAATAGCTTTATAAATGTCATAGACATAAAAAAAATGATATCTAGGGGCCCGGGAGATAGCATGGAGATAAGGTGTTTGCCTTCATGCAAAAGGTCATCAGTTTGAATCTCGGTGCCCCATATGGTCCCCCGTGCCTGCCAGGAGCAATTTCTGAGCATGGAGCCAGGAGTAACCCCTGAGCACTGCCGGGTGTGACCCAAAAAAACCAAAAATAATAAAAAAAATCTATATATTCAGGAAAGATAAAAAGGTTTCACCAAAGGAAAAAGTAGAGACTTTGAATGGAATCCCAAAATTATACATTAGGTTTGGACAATAAAGTTCTTACCACAGTTTAAATAAAAGGTATTTAAATTTACTGCAAAAACAATTAGGTGCATCTTGAATTTTCCTCAATAGGGTAAGCAAAATTATCCACATGAGATCCTTATTTTTGTTATATATGTTAGCTTTTATTTTTATTGTTAAAATTTACACAAAGAGAACCACTTATACTAGCAGTGGGGGGTGACAAAGGAGGGGGATATAGGTTGCGTACTGGGAATAGGGGTGAAGGGAGGACAACACTGGTGATGGTAATGCCCCTGATTCAATTTCACTATGTACCTAAAATATTACTGTGAAAGATTTGTAATTTACTTTGGTCAAAATAAAAATTATTTAATTAAAAAATTGAAATTACAAAGAAGCAAAAAATATTACAAAGTATTGCTACATAGCTACTTTCATTTGATGTGCTATTTTTATATTCTAAAAATAAATAATGTGGTTACTGAACTTGAATTTTTAGAAATGATATTCAAATTATCTTTGAATTCTTTCTATATAGTAGTCTAGAAACAATTCTGACTGTGTACAAGTTAAAATACCTATCGAAAAAATGCTACTGTGTTTAAGGAGTGTTCTGGGATTTTTAGATCAATAGACCTTGGATTAATGTGGTAAATACTAAGTGTCCCCTGTCCACAATCCCAATCAGACTGAAGGAAATGTCAGCACTAAAGCATGGAAATAAAAGAAAATAAAGAATTTTTATGATTCACAAAGTATCTTAAAGTACAGATGAGACTTACATTGGTTTTTGGAGAGGGCTTTTGCATGTCTCTTTGTAAATCGTTTGTCTGAAGAATAGACAGGGAGTTCATATAGCTGGCATCCTATAAAAAATACAAAAGTAACTTAAAAAATAAAGACAATTATCCCAAAGAGAAATTGTAGTAGAGTATAGGGTTATTTTTAAGGAAGACTAGATATTTATGGGTTTTGGTGTTGCTTATTTCCCCCTTTACTCTCAAACTGACTAATAATAGAAAAATATGGAGTGGATGAATAACATGCCATCACACTTTATGTTTTCTTTTCCAACCCAATAATAGATTATGATGCTTCCTAATACTCTGGCCATTAGGGTTCCATTTTCTCTCTTCCCATCACTGGAATTTGGGGCTAGAGAGAGAGAGAGTACTGTGGTTAGGGTATTTACCTT
The DNA here is from genome assembly GCA_004027635.1 of Crocidura indochinensis. NCBI lineage: Eukaryota > Metazoa > Chordata > Mammalia > Eulipotyphla > Soricidae > Crocidura > Crocidura indochinensis. Next base: position 15,362 of record PVKC010006394.1, read on the forward strand.
TGAGTAGCCAAACCAGGTTGGAAATGTCCCCTGAACCTGCCAGGAGTGATCCCTCATTACAGAGCCAGAAGTAAGCATTTCCAGGAATGCTGAGCATTACCTGAACATTACCAGGAATATACCCAAAACAAACCAAACAAAAATTCCCAATGGTTTTTTGGTTTGTTTGGGCCTACTGGGAAATACTCAGGGACTACCCCTTGTTATACCTTTAGGAATTAATTCTGACTTGTGCTCAGGGACCATATAGTATGCTGGAGATTGAAACAGGAGTTATATATTTAAAAACAAGACAGTAATTTAGATCTCCTTTTAATTAATCCTGAATTTCCACAGTAAAATATTTATCAGAGGTGAAGACATAAGTAAGATTCAATAATGACCCGTGGCTTTACATGAATAGTGTTATTAACAATAAACTCATCACCAAAGGTATGAGAAGCAGGTTCCACTGAAAGGTAATTCACTATTCTGCTGATATAATATTGGTACATTCAGAAATTCTAAGTAAGTAATATAGATAAGAAAAGAGAATTGTGCAATACTACAATGTTGAGAAGGCATTTTTGTATTGAGCTGCCTCATAAAGAGGCTAGCAATATTGTTGTGAAGTGACAGACATTTATTTATCACCAAAGACAGTGAAATAAGAAAAGATGGTAATGTGGTGGATTTGGACATTTGGTTAGACATTATTAGTAAACATCTCATCTTTGTGACTGTTACATAATCACATGCATACAGCTCATTCCTATGTTGGAAAATCAAACATTTAATTCTCCAACATAACAGCAACTAAAGATAAAAGCAACCAAAGACAACTTTCCATCTAGTGTTTTACAAATGGATTCTGATTCTACAAATATTTCTCATAAAAATTGCTTCAGATTGTTTCTCAAATAACTACTGAATAGTGATCATATCATACTAACAACCTGAGAGAAAATAATAGAATATCTATTTAAAAATTCTTAATTTTTTTCTTAATTGGTGTTTTGGGTCACATCCAGTGGTGATCAATGCTTAGTCTTGGTTCTGCACTTGGATATACTCTTGGCTGAGGATCCTATCCAGATCAGATACATTCAAGGCAAGTACTATTCATATCTACCATAAAATCACTCTGGTTCCCCAAATTATAGTTTTCTTTAATCTTTAGTTCTCTCTCTGAAGTAGTTCTGTGGAGTAGCCATGACACAGCTGTATGTGACCCTCAAATAAAAAATTATAATTGCACATAAAATTAGTATCATAAAACTATAGAAAAATGACAGAAGCAGTGTAAATGGAGAGTGATAAAACTACTATATAGGATAAAATTTCAATAACCTTGATTTTAAAAAATATTTTATGCCTTAGTTTTGAGTAGCCATAAACTTGGGAACATTTCATTCAGGATGAATAGACATACTGCTATCTCTAAATTAAGAGTGACAAAAAAAGATTACAGACAACAATAAAACTTAGAAGTCAGGTTAAAAATAATAAAACTCTGCTTCATGATTTTTGTCTTTGTCTTCCACTTCTTCCTCTATCAATCATACCACTCATAAAATGTCCCTAACCAACAAATTTACTTAAGGGATATTAATAACAACATTTCAAAAATAAGTCTTCTCTATAATATTACTAAATATATTGTACTTTTATTTCTATAAAGGAAGGTATGTTAATAAATTAAAACATCCCTAGATGTTTTGTCTATCCTACTCATTTCTAGTAGTCAATGAAATTGCATTTATGCCATTTCTTGTCCATTGGCCCTCTGAATTAGGAGTTATTAATGCCTTTCCTTGTTTAAGGATAACACAACAATGGTCTAAAGAAGTTAAGCAACTGTTCAACATAAAACAGAATGAAAATATGTTTTTATGTAAACCATACAACCTGAGAGCTTGTCACCATTACTACTACTTCTCATCTAACATATGTAATTACTTAAATCAGTAGGTTTTAAAGCCATAGTAATTTAATGACTTCCCCTCACTTTGAAAGAAAAAAACAAAATTTTACAGATCAGCTACTCTACAGATAGAGTATAGATGAGATATAGATGAAGGATTTACATCCTGAAATCTAAAATCAGAGAATAGCTGGAGCTGAGACACATATCCAGATCACAGAGCATCTGTTCTCAGCTTTCTGGTAGACAACAATCTGGACTCAGTAGGAACCATAGGTCTCTTCTGAGCTTCAGTGCTGCCAATATCTTTGCTGTTTGTGACCTCATGTGTAGCTCTATGTGAGGTCCATGTGGGTATTTCTGTGTATGTTCCAGGCCACCCCTTCCAATCAGTAACAGTATGTGCTTACTGGAAAAGTGAACAGATCATTCCTGTTTCTGACTCATGGGGAGATAGATAAACTTTATCCATGACATTTAGAAGATTCAAGTGATTAACTGAATAAACCATTGCACAATTTGACCACTTGGAAAATATAATTATACTTAATCCAAAGACCCCTTTTAAACTCCAAGTCAATAAAAGTCCCAATGTGATGAGGGAAAAGGCTGATTCTTGAGAGAACTTAACGGAATAGCTGATGTTGGTTTATGACTGTTTACAAATGCCTGTAAATCTTCTTTAGATACAAACTAAAAGATGTGATATTTCTATTATACTCTGGTTTTCCATTATCCCTCACTATCCTTGCAGACCAATGAGTACAGTTTGATTAGCATGAATTTCCCTACAATACTTTAAAAATACATGAAAACCTTTTCCACAAATATTTATTTGAAATACCACATGCATGAATTGTGCTCTTTTTCGTTTTCTTGCTTGATGACTATAAGTTCAGACAGCAATGGCAAAGTGAAGTTCTATAGTAAGACACTGAACTGGAAGTCAAGATATACAGCTTCTCATCCTGATTTCCTAATTCGCTATAAAACCTTTGGGCAAGAATTTTAACCTCTTAGGAATCTCTTTATTCAAAGATGTATGAAGCAAAACAATTACATGAGACAGCTTGAAGAATTTTTCCTGGTCTTTGAATGTTGATGCTGGCACACAGAGAACTGAGGCCACTAAATCACAGAAGTCAGAGGACATCTTTTTGTTAGGCCCAAGTTATTTGACTTTCTGGGGGAAAAGTTTAGAATTTAACCAAGTGCTATAAAAGCAATTGCTAACAACTTTATGGATTCATATACAAGTGAGATACACGATGTACATAGATTTTAGTAGGGAGCAATTGTGGCAGAGGTGGCAGTATCTCTGATAATTCTTGGACAGTAGTATTAGGCTCCACAGTGTTTGGGGGACAAGAGGGCCACACCGCACAGGTGGCTGGGAGATGAGAGGAATGAGAGATGGGTGTAAGGCATGTGGTTTCAGAAACAGAATTTGACCTTACAGGCAAAGAAAGCACTTTACCACTTTAGCCATACTCCTAGTTCCTGAGAGAGACTTTGAAAATAAAGCATTTGTGTCTAGAATGACTAAAATCAGATAATTACACAAAAACTTGAAGATACAAATGTTCATAAAGAATGGGCATTCTTTATGTGAGCTAAAAAGGGTGAGGGGAAACAAGATGTCTTCCACCTGCTGAACAAATAAAATGTGACAGTCAAACAATGGAGTATTATCCAACTATTTAAAAAAAAAGGACAAATCACCAAGATTTGCTCAACATAGATTGACTCTGAAACTATTCTGCAAGTGACAGAAATCATACACACTGTCCGAGGCTGTGGTTCAGACAAAAAACAGACATAGTGTGTATAAGGCACCACTGATATCTTTGGCTTTACTAGTGTGAGCCTTCAATGCATCTTGGACTTAAGTGTACTGCAATAGCTTTAAATAGAGGGAAGGTGAAAAGATAATCAATAAAAAATTCAAAACCAAGCAGCAGATTGGTGGCTTCAGGCAGGAAGAGTGGAGTGGAGTGACTGATAGGTTTGCTCTCTACAAAATTGTATGGGGGAAATGTGATAACTCATGACAAAATAAGGTGATGATAATTGATAAACTTTGTAAACATATTAAAATCCAATAAATTTGATACATAACTGGGTGCATTTTAAATATTTAAATTATATTTGAATTAAAATTAATTTTGAAATATTTTGAAATTAAATTTGAAACATTGCTCTCCAAAAAAAGTCATTTAAAACAAGCCTTCCTACTCCTACCAAAAAAGAGAAGAAAATTAGGTTGGTGGTGGAATTAATTGGAAGAACTTCTCAGGAAAGATCTGAAAGGGAACCTGGTTTGTGTATTGTAAGTATTAAACTCTTTGTGGACATAAAAATTGATGTGACAAATATTAACTGAACTCTATAGTGAATGTCCATGTTGGGCAACAGAGTGCCCAAGGAATATAATACAGAGTCTAGGGTCTACTTACAGAACACTTCTGGGTGTGAACTGACTGCTTGTGCTAGTGATATGTACAATTGCTATTTTCTTAAGCCAGCTATGTCACTTGATGATCTTGAAAACACCATTAAAAAAGACAATGGGGAAGGAAAAATACCCGTTTATTATGACTTTGTTGACCTTACTAGTCAGCTACTAATGACGGGAGATATAAGGAGGCACCCAGCCAAGCACACAACTCCCACTAGCTTCCTGGCTCCACCGAGCTGTTCTTTGTTCAGCTGTACTGCAGAAGCTTTCCTTCCTGGAACCTGCTCCATGTTGCCAGCACTCATGTCTGTCAATGTGCTACCTGTCCATACTCTATTTTTCTTCAAGACCCTTACCAATATGTGACTTTAGTATCTACTGGTTTTCTGTTTTTTTATTTTTTTGGTTGTTGTTTTCGTGTATTGTTTCTTACTCTGAAAGTACTTGGTCAGCCATGTCATGAATCTATTTACAGGGTCTAGAAGAACATCTCATCCTGTTTCAGTGAATGCATTGCACCCCTTTCCTAACCTGACATGATCCCCTGTGTATTCCTTCTACTTTCAAGGTCCTACTAATCCAGGTACAGTGGTATGGGCCCGTAGTCCCTGCTACTCAAAGGCTATGGCTAGAGGATAGCTTGAGTCTAGGAGTCCAGGTTGTAGTATACTATGCAGATCAAGTGTTTACACTAAATTTGAGATCAACATAGTGACCCTGCAGGAGCAGGAGAACAAGCCTAAGGAGACTTGCATTGGCCTAGGTCAGAGTCAAATTCTGTCAATTCCCTCCTTAACCTGCTAACAATTCATGATCTTTCATTCTTTTGTTAATATTCTGAATCTCTTTCCCCCTGGTCTCAGTAATCCATCTCATAAAGGTACATACAGCCCTTGATAAATCCTGTTATAGGCTTTTTTAATTTTAATTTTTTGGTTTTTGGGTCACACCCCATGACACTCAGGGGTTACTCCTGGCTATGAGCTCAAAAATTATCCTGACTCAGGGGACCATATGGGATCCAAGGATCGAATCCGTATCTATCCTGGGTCAGCTGCAGTCAAGGCAAATGCCCTACCACTGTGCTGTTGCTCCAGTCCCTCCATAGGCCTTTTTTGTGCTGAGATTAAAGAGTTAAAAGTGGTTATTGGAAAAAGCATAGTTAATTAAATGTATTACATTTATGAATATAAATCATGAATAAAATCCCTGCTCTACTTCTTCATACTCTATACTTCTTCAGACCCTTTAGTAATTTGATGTTTTAATAACTTGACTTTCTGCTGTCCAGATGATATTTCCTATTTCTCTCTTCTTCAGCCCCTTTTCTTTTCTTTTCATTTCATACTTCCCTAGTAAGAATAAACAGTGCAGATCATCAGTGTCACACACCTATCAGTGACCATCCCATCTTTGTTCTGGTCCAGTTACAATATAAGAGAAGACTGAACCTATCAAGATGTCCAGCCTGGATCTTAACTCTTTTTACCTCATCAAGGACTTTACTCTTGCAGTTATCCGTCATTCTCTCCCCTCTAGGTCATTCCTAGTAACCGTTCCTAGTATGCTCTGGAATAATTTCTTTCTATTTATTGTTAAAATACTTCCTTAATCTCATTTCTTAGTAGTGGTCTCACTTGATGGCTTTCCCTTAGAGAAAATGCTTTTCAAACAAGTGCCCTCACTATCTTGTCTACTCATTGCAATGCTTCCAAATCTGTGTTTACTACTGCACAAATAGTGCTGAAACACTCTTAACAATAATCTTTGTCTCACTCAAGTTCATAGCCACAGGTTACTCCAAAAGTAATTCTGATCATAATTTCCTTCATAATTCTCCTTCATAATCTCCTTCACTGTTATTTCTACTTTATATAACATTGCATAAATATACACACTATCTTCTCTATCCTTAATTAAACAGAAGTTGTTAAAGGTAAATGATTCATCTCTATTACTCTCCGTTTATTTTAATTATAATGCAACAGGAGAGTCCAGAGCTCAATAATTATGTTAAGTAAAATGGACTAACTCAAAAATTGATGCAGAAAAACTCAAATAAAATAATAATTTCAGGCTGAAGAGATAACACAGTGGTAGGACATTTGCCTTGTATACAAATGATTCGAATAGATGGTGGTTCAAATTCCAGTATCCCATATGGTCCCTTGTGCTTTCCAGGAGCAACTTCTGAGTCTGAGTGCAGTGTCAGGAGTAACCTCTGAGCATCACTGGGTATGAACAAAAAAAAAGTCAAATAAAATAAAATAAAATAATAATTTCAAGTCCATATTATGGAGTCCAGGAAGTACCTTAACTTAATATGTCCAAGTCTGAGCTTATAATTTATCAGTAGAAAAACATTGTCAACCCTTGACTTCCTAATCCAATTATTAGTTGGCCTCTGGCTTAAGGTAATATTTTAGCTATTTTCCTTCATTGTTCACTTCTCTCTGTCTTCCTCAGACAATGTTCAGTCAATGTTTATTTCTAAAGTAAACTGGAACTCTTTCACTGCTATGTACATGACTATTCAGACATAACCATCATTGTTCTCCAAAACTGCGTCAGTGAGACTACTATCAACAAGTTTGGAGAAGTAAACCAGATGGTATCACTTCTTTACCATTATCTTACTATTTCTGGCATAAAAATCCTAACTCTGCTATAACTCTAAAGCTAAGAATGATGTAGCTATTGACTAATTCTCTAATATCTTTTCATATTGCTATCCCTTTCTGGGTCTGCTCAGAATAGCTTTCTTTGTTACTTTCTGTTCTATTCTCCAAATACTCCATGGCTGTTCCTGTTTCTAATGTCAGCTAATAAAGTCCCTCTGCCTAGGATTTTCATAATATCTGAAGCACTATTGCTGTGTCCTTTTTTTCTGATTCTATTTAAATGACTCAGAGAGGTTCTTTAATCCTATCTACAATGGCCTCCTTGACCAAGTTCAACTCCCATTAGCCTGCCTCATTCCAATCACAGCATTTATCCTCATCACTTATCCTAATTTGTATAACAACCTTATTTCATATTAAAGGGAAATAAATTTTTATTTATTATGTTACCAAAAGATGCCTATGTTCATGATGACAAGGATTTGATCATATATTCTCGACATATTATATATTTGTCAAATAAAAACAATGTAACTCCTATATGATGTTTCCCTTTAGTAGTAATATATAACAATTAAATAATTTGGTGACTAATAAAGCAAAAGGAAAAGAGGGATGGAGAGAATGGAGAGAGGGGGTAATTTTGATACTGTGATATCCTTAGATCTTAGGTGGGAAATATAGTGAAGCTTAAAGACCTATATAGGCTTGAGGATGTATTCTGAAATTTCATAACACTATAAGCCAATGGCAAAGCAATAAAATTTGTTTAAAATATAGAAATAATATGTTCTGACTCTTCTCTCCTCCATTTTTGTTTATACATAGATGTCAAATTAAGTTTTGTAAATTACAATTCAAATCATCCCTTTCCTAAATCGTTTTAATTACTTCAGCTTACCAGGTCAAACTGAAAGTTATTCCTGCTTTCATTTCAATGTTATTTATAAAAAGATATGGAAGCAATCTAAGTGCCCCAAACCAAAAAAATAAATAAATAAATAAACTGTGGTAATGGGGTCATATGGCTCAAAGGGCTGGAACACATGCTTTGTATGTGGAACCTCTGGATTTGATCCTTAGAATCATAGGATCCCTTGAGTTTATGCTGTTCTTATGTTATAGTCTGCCTGAATTAATATTCTTGGAGAAGCTTTATTATAAGCTTAACTTGGTTTCTTTCTTTATTTTCTAGATATATTAAGATATAATCATGTAACTGTACTATTTCAGGTTCTAATTTGATGTTCTGATGAACATAATATGTGAAATAATCATCACAATTATGCTAATAACATAGCTATCACTTCCCATAATTATGGTTTTGAAAATGAAATAATAAGTATGCTCAGTCATTTTCAAGGAAAATATACATTTTTAACTGTAGTCACACTGCTGCATATTGAATTTCTAGAACATATTTACTTACAAAACAGAAACTTGACCCCTGACAAGTAGTTACTAAATTCAAGTTCTCTTGACCTCTATAAACCACAAATAAACTCTACTTTTAGGAATTTAAATAAATTAGATTACATATATATTTATATCGCGAAGTATTTAACTTTCCAGTCAAATGATGGTAAGTTATTTGACATAGCTTAATATCCTCAGACTCATCCATGCTGCCACAAAAGAGAGTATATATTTTCTTATGGTTAAATTAAATTAGTATTGATATACATTGCATATTCTTTATCCCTTCGTCTGTCAATTGGCACCTACATTATGTCCATATCTTGACTGCTGTAAATAATACTGGTATGTTGCTTTTATTGTTCTTTTGGACATATACTGGAAGTGACTTTTCTGGATCATATGTTAATCAATATTTATTTTTTGAGGAAGCACCATATTGTTTTCCATTATGATCTTTTAAATTTGTTTAAAATACAGAAATAATATCTTCTGACTCTTCTCTCCTCCATTTTTAGTTTATACATAAGTGTCAAATTAAGTTTTCTAAATTACAATTCAAATTAGCCCTTTCCTAAAGAGTTTTAATTACTTCAGCTTACCATATCACTGTACTTTACATCCTCACCAAGAGTGTATAAAGATTCCCATTTCCCTCCACCTTTATTAACACGTCATCATCTTTCTAACAGCCACTCTAACGCATATGATGTGATACTTCATTGTAGTGATGATTTGTATTTCTCTGAATTTAGTGATGTTAGGCACTTTTCGATTTTCTTCTTGTTGCCTCTTTATTTTATATTTTTTTATAACACCCTCATTGTTCCTTTTACAGCTGTTGATGTTGCAGTGACAACTGAGGGTCATACAGATATTTGCTCACCTATTTTTTACTTGGTGCTTGCTGTGGGTGCACAACAGCTCATAGTGCTCTCACATTCAACTTAATGCTCCTAGATCTGTGCACTCTGACATGGCTTTGGTCTTGCACACATGCTCCTCAGGGACCTCATGCTGTGATTGGAGCATAGGTTGTCATTGTAGGGCTCTCCAAGGGGGTGCTATAGTGACCACACAGGCGCCCTAGACTCTTCACTTTTTGGCCACATAACTTTTCCCTTCATCATAGTAACTTAGGAGTTGCACCCTCCTGTGGGGCTAGTATATGCCTGCTGTATGGCAAGAAACAACTTCTGGTGCATAGGGTTACAGAGAATAGAACTTTCCAAATCAGCTCTCTTCCTCTTCTCTGCTGAGCCGGCCTACGAACCAGGACCCAGCCCGGTAAGATGTCCCCACCCAACCCACGTGGGGCCAATCAAGCTGTGTGATTGGGAACCCAAAGACTTAAAGAACACCAGCCATGCGCTCTGCCTCTTCTCTCCCTCTTTTCTGCTGAGCCGGCCTACAAACCACAAGGACTGTAACCTCTCCAGGACCCATACCCAAAAAGCGGCCGCACTTACCCTGTAACCCCTGAATTCCATTACTGCACATTGTAAGAAGCAATCTAAACAAAAAATAAATAAAAAGGTTCAAAGCTGGCAAAAATAAAAAAAAGAATTTTCCAATTCAAATAGAGCTACCAGGATTAAGTTTGAAGCATATATGGGGAACTGGGGTTTGAATTCATGAGCATGGGTTGCAGAATAATCCACATTGGTCAAAATAAAAAAATTTTTTTTTTGGTTTTTGGGTCACACCCGGCAGTGCTCAGGGGTTACTCCTGGCTCCATGCTCAGAAATTGCTCCTGGCAGGCACGGGGGACCATATGGGGCACTGGGATTCGAACCGATGACCTTTTGCATGAAAGGCAAATGCCTTACCTCCATGCTATCTCCCAGGCCCCTAAAAATTATTATTATAAATAAAAAAGAAAGCATCTTAAGTCACTGAGCTACTGAGCTATTCTTCTGGGTCCATGCTGAACAGCTCTGTATATTTTCCTGTTGGCTACTTATATGTCTATTAGGTAAATATATGCTCAGATCCTCTGCCTATTTTAAGATCATACTATTTATTTATTTATTTATTCATTTATTTATTTTGGAGGGGGGCTATACCTGACTGTGCTGAGGGATGACTCTAACTCTGTGTTTAGGGATCATTCTTGGTGGGAAAATAAGTGGTTCTGGGGTCCAAACCCAGGTCAGTTACATGCAAGGCCCTGGTCCTGTTATTTATATGAGTTTACCTTTGACATTTTATCGCTGTGATCTTGAATTTCCACCATTAATGCTTTATAATTTCAGGATGAGAGATTCACATATTTGTTTAGCCTAAGCATTTTATTCTTTTAGTTGATAATATGAATCAGATGTTTTAATTTTCTTTCTGTAGTTTGCTTAAAAAAACCATTGACTTTCTATACTGCAAATTTATTTTTCAGTTCTAACTCAACTCATTAGGTACCAAGACAGACCTTCTGCAATAATAAACCACCACCCAGCTCCCAAAGTGAAAGGACACTCTCTCAGACACACATCTTGTGCCCAACAAGAAACTACAACCAACATTCCTGCTAACTCATTCTATGTGGCCCTTCTCATACCCCTCAAATGTGGACTGTTGCATGCTACTGTATTCAGCTCCAGAAGGACTTACAGCTCAAGGACACTACCTGATCACTTACTCCTGCAAATCATTTCTCAAACTCAACAAGACCATGGTGTGTGATGAAAATGTGCCCTGGATTTCACTGCTGACTAGAATATCTCAAAAGAATTAATAGGGAAGCCTATATTTCCTTTATATGTTTAATACCTCTTAGTGTACTTTTCCCAAATGTGAGGTAGTCTATTCCATCACTTATTTTTCTTTAATTACTTATTTAAATTTATTTTTATTTATTTCTTCTAATATATTTATATTCTAATTCTATATTTATATTCTAATATATTTATATTCTTCTAATATATTTATTTATTTCTTCTAATATATATATATGTATACATATACATATATATCTTATATATATATATATATATATCTTCACTTGTTTTGGTTCTGCTTGGTATGAAAACCTAGAAGAAAAAGTCTTGCCTGGAATAAAACCTCATGCCAAAACCAGGGCACAGAGAGAATATTTAGCCTGTTATTCTTAACCCCAAATGCACCAGCAATATAATATGACACCATTCCCTTTTACAAAGGCATACTAAAAAGGGGGAATTTTATGTATAGAAATAAGATCTTATCCACTAGGGTTAATACAGGGGCATCTCCCACCCTGAACATGTTCATGTAGAGTCAACTTTCGAGTCCTTGTGATCAGACAAGGACTGTCTAACCCTGAACTCCATATCCCACATAGAATTGACACAGGTCCCGGCAACAGCACCAGAAACCAAACTTCCCCTGGGAAATTCCCAATGCTACTCTGGCACCAACTTGTGTCAGTTTTTATATAACATCCTAACAACAAGGAAATGGCAACAGCTTGACTTTAGAGCAGGTTGTCCTATCTCATCACTTAATGGTAAGATGATATCAGAAGACAAATTGTCTGATGATCTGTGCAAAAATCAAGATAGCTAACTACAGAAGACTGACTTTGACAACCATGACTGGACAGACCTTATCCTGAACCTGTAAGAAATATCCTAGCCTAGGTTTCATTCTAAAACTTGAACAATAACCAAGATCTCTAATTTCAGAGGTCTGACTTTGACAAATACGACTGAACTGTATGTCTGGAACCATAATGACTCTATCCTAGGCTTTGTCCTAGGATCTGAGCAAAAATCAAAACCACCAATTACAGGATACTGAGTACACCAGTGATGAAACAGAACTTCTAGAACCATAAAGAAAAACTCTATCCTAGACTTCATTCTATGACCTGTGCAAATACCATGATCCCTAACTACAGAGGCCTGATGTTATCATCAACAACTGAGCAAAAGTTTCCTGGCATCATAATAAAAACCTTGTGTTATAAAAATGAGCATGTCCAGAGCCTGTAGGTGTTCCCATGACAATATGCTTTAAGTGTGGAGAAAGCTGATATCTCTTATGCCAAGGGAATTCTCTTTATAATTTTCCCAACCCTTACTGTGCTTATTAAAAAAAGAAGAAGCACAAAATCTTGCCACACCAGCCCTCCTTCCTTTTTTTATTTTTTCATTCTCCTGGTTATTATTTGGTTGTTCATTTTTGTTGCTGTTGTGCCTTTTATTTATTTATTTATTTATTTATTTATTTATTTATTTATTTATTTATTTATTTCAGTTGCTGGGCTTTTTTGTTTTAGTTTTGTTGTTATGTTTTTATTCTTTTTTCTCTTTCTTCTTTTTCTGTTTTTTTTTTGGGGGGGGGTCACACCCATTTGATGCTCAGGGGTTACTCCTGGCTAAGCACTCAGAAATTGCCTCTGACTTGGGGGGAACATATGGGACGTCGGGGGATTGAACTGCGGTCCTTCCTCTTTATTTTCTTGTTTTCCCCCCAACAGAACCATATAACTTGAATAATCTTGTTCTGCCTCATAAATTGAGGGGTGGGTGGAGGGTACTAGGACAAAAGAGTCATATGAACATTGAGTAGAAATAAAAAATGATCAGACAAACACAAAATCCAAAATCAATGACAACAGAATCGATACTCAATGTACAACAAGCTATACATAGAGGGTACCAGTTATACTAACTGTGGGATATAGGATGCATGCTGGGAACAGGAACGGAGGGAGGACAACACTTGTGAGGGGAATGGCCCTAATTCATTGTCACTATGTACCTTAAATATTACTGTAAAAGATTTGTAATTCACTTTGGTCACAATAAACATTATTAAAAATATTGTGCTGTGGTTTTCTGTATAGTGGCTTTGCTGGCTTTGGCCTCAGAATAATAGTATCTCATAAATTAAATTTGGAAATATTTTCTCATCTACTCACTTAAATAACTGATTTGGAAGTTGAGAGACAGTGAATGAGGCATTTAGCTAGTATACACCAGCTCACTTCTTGGCACCCTATATGGTCCCCCACAACCCATCAAGAAGTGATTCCTGAGTACAAAACTAGGAACAAATCCTGGGCGCTGAAACACAAAAGAAACACAAAAGAAAACATTAATTTTTCTTTAAAGCCATCTGATCCTGGAATTTTTATTGGTGTTGACAAGTGATTACGAATCCACTCTATTTATTCAGGAATTTTTGTGAATTTGTTTAGGTAGACTATATTTATAGAAATACATGCACTTTTTCGGTTTTCAAAAGTTCTGTGGTCATAACTGACAGTACTCAGTGCTTAATCCTGGTTTGGTGCTCAGAGATCATTCCTGCTGGGAATTGAGGGGCCATCTGGGATGCATGGACCCAGATCCACCACATAAACTTAGGCACCCTGCCTTTATACAATTTCTCCAACGCTTTTAATTTTTTTGTTTGTTTTTGCTTTCTAGGCTATATCCTGCTGCATTCAGGACTTACTTTAGGCTGTTTGTGTGTGTATGTGTGTGTGTGTGTGTGTGTGTGTGTGTGTGTGTGTGTGTGTACTAAGGGTTTTGGTGCTTAGGGATTACTCCTGGTGGTGTTCTGAGGGCCATATGAGATGCAGGAGATCAAACCCAAGTAGGCTGTATGCAAGACAAACATCCTATCCACTGTGCTAATGCTGTGGCATATCAGCAAATATTTTACTGAGAAGTTATTGTCTTGACAAGAGCTATATCTATATCATCTATATCTATATATCTATTTCTTTATCTTTGTCTACATCTACATCTATATCTATGTCTTTATCTATATTATAAAACTTTTGGCCTCACCTGGTGATGCTCAGATCATATGCAATGCTGGGAATTGAACCTTGGCAATTGTATGCACGGCAAAAGTCTTATCACCTGTACTATCTCTTTAGCCCCTCACTGATATTTTTTATACGTTTTTAAAATTTTTCCTTTTTTATTATTGTTTAGCATCTTATATATAAAAAAAGAACCTTCACCAGTGCAACATCCCCATCACCAATGTCCCACGTGTCCCTCCTCCCCACCCCACATCAGCCTGCATTCTAGACAGGCTTTCTACTTGCCTCATTCAGTCACATTTTGTTATGATGGTTCTCAGTATAATTATTTCTCTAACTGCACCCATCACTCTCTGTGGTGAGCTTCATGTCGTGAGCTGGAACTTCCAGCTCACAATGAAGAAATACAAATGGCTGTTTTTTTTTATAATTTTTTTCCTGATTTTGATTTTACATATTCTAGTTATAAACTTAGTTTTCTTTTCAAGAACCCTATTGAGTTAGTAGATTTTCCTAGTGCTTTTTTGTATTGTTTAGGTCTGCTGTGGCCTTTAGTATTTTATTCTCATTAATTTTGGCATAGTCTTTTCTAGTTCTCTGAGTTGCAAATTAAGTGTTTATTGAGGAAACTTGTTCTCTCTCTCTCTTTCTCTCTCTTTCTCTCTCTCTTTCTCACTCCAAATCCAGAAATGCTTGGGGATTACTCCTGGTAGTGTTCATAGGGATCCTCTATGCATAGCTTGCACTCTAGTCCACTGCAATATATCCTGGGCTCCAGAAACTTGCTTTTAATGTAGACTTGTACTCCTCAAATGTCCTTTGTAGTACTGCATATGCACCCCATATGATTTTCTATGTTATGCTTATTTTTGTTGTAAAATTTCAGAAATTCCCTTTATATTGCCTTTTGAACCAACATTTACTGAAAAACATGTTGTTTCCACATATCTGTAGTCTTATTTTTCTAGTATTACTGCTTTATCCTTTAAGTCACTGTTTTAATTGCTAAAATAGTATCTGTAATGATTTCATTCTTTTACACAATTGACTTTTAGTTTGTGACAGCTCAGAGAATATTCTATGGACAGATTTAAGAGAAATGTTCTGTGTTCTCCCTTAAATGTGGACAGCATCAGTGATGGAGATCTAAGTGTAAAACCTTTATTTATTTATTTATTTATTTATTTATTTATTTATTTATTTATTTTGTTTTTGGGTCACACCTGGTGGCACTCAGGTGCTACTCCTGGGTTTGTGTTCAGATACTCCTGGCAGGTGTAGGGGACAATATGGGATGCTTGTGATTAAACCCAGGTTGGCTGTGTTCAAGGCAAATACCCTACCTGCTGTGCTATTATCGCTCCAGCCCTAGGTCTAAAACTTTTTTTTTGTCCCCTAAATTCCCAATACAGACCAGGCAAGGGTCTGGGTTGAGATGTATATGGGGTGCATTTACTGTACCTCCTCTTTCTATACAGTCAGTGTGAAGAACACAGCCTGTGATAAGAATTGGGAGGCCTTTTTTTTTTTTTT
>PVKC010006395.1:0-31213 GCA_004027635.1 Crocidura indochinensis
CATTTGGGCCCTAATTAAAAAACTAATAATCAAAACCAACTTGCTATCTTACCCTAACTCTTCACAGGGGGGAGAGGGGAGTGGATTTAAAGTTTGACAGCTTTTGTTTCCATTTCTCTCTTTCTTGTTCTCCTCTCTTTTTGTTTCTCTGTCTTTCTGTTTCTCTCCGTCTATCTCTCCCTCTTTTTGTCTCTATTTCTGTCTTTCTGTTTCTTTCTGTCTCGGACTATGCCTTTCTCTGTTTCTCTCTCACACACAAACACACAGACACACAGAGAATCAAAAATATCTGAATTAAATTCCGCATGGAGCAGGGCTAGGGCTGGGAGCTGAGACTCGCTCTGATGCTTCTGACAAGCCTTTTCTTTATTCTCTTGAGCTAATTGTGTCACTTGACACACTGGCATGAAGGGAAGCGAGATTCTGACAGGCTAATTGGAGCTTGTGGTTCCGCTGGAATATACAGAAGCACTTGTTACCATTGGTGACAATCAGTGTCATCTTCCCTGTCCAAAAGTGGCCCATGTGGTTCCATCACATGGAGCAGCTGTCCTGAAGGAAGAGAGGTTCGGATGATGGTCTGGATGCGTGTGGTCTTCCAGATGTGGACAGGAAAGAACAGAAAAGAGAGGAGCAGACTTAGCAAATCTGAATAAAACCAGGTCTAAACTCAGAGTCTGCCCCAGGACCAAATCTGGATGGATCCCTGTCCTATAGCACCATCAATGCTCACGTCTGACCATAACGGTTTCACCTAGGACTGCCAGAATGCTCAGAGTTTTTTTGACTTGCAGAGATTCAAAAGAGAATTTCCATGAAAGACTTTCAGAAAGGGAAAACAAGCAAACAAATACCCAACATGCTTTGTGCTTTCAGTAGACCCTGGTGGAGAACTGATCCACACTAGGAGAAGGCTATGCAAGGCGCCGGCCAGCAGGTGGCACTCCCCCACCGTGCAGCATGGGCTCTCTGCTACTGCTGCAGGAAGGCAAGCTTCTAGAGGTATAAAATTTCCTGTTGGCGTAGAAGGTGAAGTCAAGGGTTGTAATAAAGACCACTCTGAGCCTTTGAAAATGCCGCATGTCAGCAACTAGTAAGACTCACTATTAAAAAAAAAAAAAACAAGCTAGGAGTTTTCCAAAGAGCTTCCTCTTTGGAATGTCTGATGTCATGGTGCAAACAGTCACAGAGACCACATATGTGGGTCCAGGCCATGGTACGGTCACCTTCACTGGTCCTTTATCAGCTATGCTGTGAGAGAGGTTTTATACCATGTATGGCCTCTCAGAAGGATGAAGGAGAGATTGAAAATAACCCACCCTCCAACCCTTCTCTCTCTCCCCCGCTCTCTCCCTCCCATAGAATGTCGGTGCAAGGACCGCTGCTGGGGAAGGTAGTCTGTAATTATGGTGCCAGATGGGGACTATTTCTGCCAGCCATGCTTCTAATTTGGTCCTTTCCTTTATCCAGCACTAAATCGACTCCACTTAATAGAGCCCTACACCACGCAGGCCACCCCACTGCCTGTGAAGTTCCTGATTTGTTCCTCTCCTGGGACTATTCAAAGCAGCTACCTTTGAAATAGCAGGCTTAGGAGAAGGACGAAGTTTAAAGAGAGGGCAGGAGATTGATACATGGTACCAGCTGGATAGAAGTGGAGTCCTGACCTTGCGACACACCAAGTGGAGGATTGCTCCAAGGGGTGAGTTGTGGGCCTAAGCTGCTATTTCCTTAATGTGAAGCCTGGTATCTCCCAGCGAGATACATTGCTCAAAAACCTTTATTGAGTCGTTTATTGTCCCTTACTGAGAGTGATCATCAGATAGGGCTGCAATAAAACCCCTTTCCCCCAAATCACTGTAGTTTCAGGGCAATGAAAAGTCATCAAGTCACAGATGTGCTATTTTTCTGGAGCAGTGGTCCAAAGAGGATGATTAGAAAGCTGGCCTTTCTCCAGAGGAATACACTAGGACAGTAATAAATAGAACCTGAAGGATTTGGTAGGTGAAAGGAGAGATAGAGACAGAGATTAGACAGAGACAGAAACAGACACGGAGAAATAGAGAGACTGAGATAGAGAGAGATAGAGATAAAAATGAAGCAGAAGGATAAAATGAAGAAATAAGAGGAAAAGATAAAGAAAAAGAGAAGAAAAGAAGGAAAAGAAGGTGTTTGCAATTATTGATAAGACTTTCTCAGCACTGGGATGTCTAGTGAAAACCCCTCACTTTGTTTTTATTTGTTTATTTTTCTTTTCTCTATAGGAGCGAGGCAAGTGCTATCCAATGGCTAAGTCTGAGTCCCATAAATAGCAATATATCAAGTTTCCAGACAAAATTTAGGATTAATTATATTCACCAGCTCCAATCCCTAAGTTCTTTGTTTTTCTCACCATTAAGCTAACATTGCTTCATTTTGTTTACTCTTTGTTTTGTTTGGGGGCCACAATGTATATTCTCAGGGGTGAGCACCTGGGTCTGCACTAAGGAATCACTGCTGGTAGTGCTAAAGGGACCAAGAAGGATGGCCTGGATCGAATCGGGACAGGGCCCATGCAAGGCAGCACCCTCTCTACTGTGCTATGTTTCTGGCTCCAGCACTGCTTGATTTCTAACATTCAACTCATCCTTCCTGATGGACAAAAGTTCACCTCCTCTTGATGGACGGCCCAGTTTGCCACCCCAGCTAAGTCCTGGTCCTAGAATCTGGGCCTAAAATTGGAACTATGGCCTTATCTCTGTATAGTTCTGGATTATTCTCTAGATCACATTTGGCTGCCAATTTCAGCTTTTGGAATCTTTCAGACCATGGAATATCTCCTTATATTTCTGGACATAGCAAAGGGAAACTTTTTGTGTTCCCTTGTGAGATGGTACTGAGCCTTGTCCTTTGTGAGTAGGTCAGTGGGGAACTGGAGAAGAGTGAATAGCTGTAATGAACATGCATCTTGCTTCCTGGGTGGACCACAGTGCCTTATGTCTGCTCAGCTAGACACTGTCTTCCTTCCTGTCTGTCTAGAAAAAAGAAGGTTGTTAATTTCCAAGATGGAACCCTCCAACTGGCATCTCTGCCCTACAGGATTTGACTATAATTCTTCTTCCCTTTCATCTATGCTTCTCTAACCTTTCACTGCTCCTTCTTTGTGCCTGGAGGAATAAGTCTATCCTGTAGCAATCAAACTATGCACTCATTCTTGTAGAAAGTAGTCAGCCCCCCCCACCCAGCACCACAATAACATTGGTGTTTTTGCTGGAAGCCACCTGGCCAGTCAGCCTCCCTCTTAGATTTGGGCAGGAGGCAGAGTTTGTGTTTCTGCGGCATCTTTGACACCTTCACACCAGCACAAAGATTTTGCTTTGACACATAAATTCATTTCGTCATTTTCTGGCCTGAAGCATGCAACTATGTCCTGTTTGCTTATGGAATAATAACTCCTCCCTATTTTGTGTAGTAACCAAGTCCAGAACTGTATCCAGCTGCACACACATAAATGTTAACCCTGTTAACTTGTGTGCAAGCTTGTGAGTCAAATAAGCTTATTAGCTCACACACCATTCCATTCTACCCCAATGGTACCTGTTTGGGGTGGCATGCTCTCTCCTCTCCTGAAAGAGTGACCTTCCTATTTGTCCTTTACTGTCTATTTAGATAGAGTCCTGCTCCCTGCATTCCCACTTTCTAGCATTTTACTTAATGTGGGACTCAGTGGACACACTGCTATCACATCTGTACACTGTAAACTCATAAGCTCAGAAATTGTTCATGCTGGGTTTACAATTGTGCTATCTAAGCCCTCTTCTTGACCACACTCAGTACACAGTTTATTGACATGAGTTAATAATTGAATGGATGAATGTATTAACTCTATGGTCTAAACTTGTCATTGGCACACGACCATTTGTCTATCAGTCTGCAGTTATTCATTGACTAGGGGAAAGCCCATCCTTGTACCTTACATTGATTCTATCAAAGCTAATTTTTAAGTTGTGAGACTCTTTCATCTACTCCTGTGCAATTTCTTATAGGCTACAACCACCTTTTCTTCTTTTCTGAATCATACCTTTCACTTTGCAGGGAAATATATCTTTGTACAAAACACACTTTTCTTCTCTTTCCTGAATTCTGGACCTTGAAGACAAAAGTCATGTTTAATATCATTTCTGTTTTCTAGGGCTTTTGAACACTCTGATGACTGACTGATCTATTTGAAAGAGACCTTGAAAGAAATGAATGTTTGAACTTTATCAAGATGAAATAAGGCAATGTGAGTAGGAGAAGCTTCTTCATCTCTTTTGCCTTCACCAGCATTTTCTTTCTGAATGATGAAAACAGAATATTTAGAACAGCAAATAAAGCTTTATGTCTTCCAATGAGCCTGACAAAGCTACAGTCACATGGTATACAAGAAAAACAGTGGCACCCTTCAAAAATGCTCCTTTCCCAGAGGAGACACTCTTTTCCTTTATTGTTTAAACTTTTAGGTAGTGCTACAAGATACTCACCCAAGAATATCAAGGTAACTAGAGCCCAAGTGTGTGAAGTTTGGGGTCACAGGAAGTTCTCCAATGATTGTTCAGACATCCAAGTGTATATCATCTCTACAATGTAAACAGGCCACTTGGGTAGTGTTTAGAAGGATGCTTCCCCGTAGCCCAGATTGGAGGCTATAGAGATAAGTATGAACAGATCAGTTAAATGGACCACTGTGGTCAAACATGTTCTGAAGATGTCTTCAATCACTCATTATTGGGCTCCAATTTCCCCATTTAATGAGTAAGCCTTAGAATTTCTTCTTATCAAGAAGTTCTTCAGGGGTTTGAACAGTAGTACAAGCAATAGGGCTTCTGCCGTGTACACACTAGCCTAGGGCAGATCATAGTTCTATCCCCAAAGCACCCCAGATGGTTCCCCAAGCCAGGAGCAATTTCTAAGTGCATAGCCAGGAGTAACCCCTGAGTGTCACCAGGAGTAGCCAAAAATAAAAAATAAAAATAAAAAGAGAGATTCTTTAGTGTGGTCTCCAATACTAGTGCCATTAATTGAGGATTTATAGGGAATAAACATGAGAGGTGTTTGGAATTATTCAGAAATTAAGATAGGAGGCTAGAGTCAATGATATTTTTGAATTCATGATTTTTTAGTGTGACACATGATCAGCTATTACTACTCAATGTAAGCACAAGGCATGTAGGTGATGGACGATAGTTAGGAGAAGCAGGAGCATTAGCAGAGTCCCTGGACTGTGTATTTCCCCCTGCAAGAGTCTGGATAAGTTCACTTCTTTATTCATCACAAGGCTATTAACCTGTTAGGAAAATTTAACTTATTCATTAGACATGTTTACAGCAGAAACTAGTCTTCTTGGCACTTAAGATTCACTGATGAACAAGACAGGATTTCTTGACCTCTGGAGGTTATAGTTTAAATGGAAGTGGTGGAAATTTGAAGACAGAAAGTAAATAAAAGCCAGATGTGTTTCAATTCTTATTTGCTGGTGAGTGCTATGTGGGGGGGGGTACATGCAAAGTAGAATTGGTTGAATTAAGTGTGGGAAATTAGGTTAAACTGAGTAGGGTTTTTCTTGTGAATTGTTCCACAACAAATAAATTTTTCTTCACTGCTTTTACTTTTTACTGCTTTTTCATTTTCCAAGTTGGAATGGAAGACTCATCATAATCAACAGTCTGCATCTACAATGAGACATACGTGATGATAAAAGAGAACATGATTTAATGGTCAAATCCATCTTCATCTAGAAAAGGAATTATATTTTCACTTTCTGAGTAGTCATCCTGGTCATTAAGCCAGGATGTTTATAGGTCCTAGTGAGTATGGGTGAGTAGGAGAAACACATCTAATATTAACTCTTATATTTACTAATAAACATTATATTATTTATCTTAATATTTACTCTTATATTTATGAATGAAGGTTCATTAATTAATGTAAGCTTATAGGGAGCTGACATGAACCATTTGGGTATTATTTGCAGGTGGATTGACAAGGAAGGTTAGTTTGAACTAATTGTACAAATCAGAAGGTAGAAAGTTAATAACTCAAAGAATCAAAGGAGATCAAGATAAACAGGAAAATAGAAGGAAAGTCTTGTTAACTCCAAGAAGAAATCTGAATTCTCAGGTGGAATGATCCTAAAAGAGTGTTGATTTTGTCTAAATTATTCAGAATACTATATATATATGGATGCTATATTTTTGACTAATTTCCATGTCATAGGTATAAGCTGGCACATTTTACTGAGTAAATGAATGTTTCTGCCAGCTAGGTTTGACCTTGTGACTAGGTGAAGAGGCTCATGTAATTATAATAATATTCTAATTCCCATCACTTCAATATTTTGAACAAACCCATAAGTCAAGAGTAGAGGTTGGATGGGTCCTAAGCAGTGACTTTGTCCTGATATTGTCCTGTCTTTAAAACTCATATTGTAACAGTCTCAGTCAGTGATGCCAATGACTAGGTAGGAAAAAAATTAGTGTAGTAAAGAAGAATATGTGCTGCAGAGTTAGTAATTTGGTAAAACACTGGCCTTGCAAACAGTTAACCTGGGCTCAGTTCCTGGCACTGCAAATGGTTTCCTAAGCACTGTCATTTTGTTTTGTTTTGTTTTGAGGCCATACCTGCTTGCACTCAAGGGTTACTCTTGGCTCTGCAGCCCCCTCTTAATAGAGAATTATCCAGCACATCATAGCTCTGATATCTTTGATACAATATTTGATGCTTTCTTTGGATTCTCTTATGTCATTGGTCATCTTCTTCTCTTCCAGATCATCTCTACATCTTCAATGAGACCCACTGGATCTCATTCTGTATATTCTCTCCAGGAGTGATCAGATATGTTTTCATGTTTTAAAATATTAGTTACTCTTGTTCTAAATACCCCTTTAGTCCCTAGACTTACATACTTTATGCTTACTTAATATCTCTATTTGAAATGCAAATGTATACTACAAATGTCTCATGTACAAAGTGATTTTCAATGCTTCACTCATACCCACTTTTAGTTAGGATATCACAGTTTAACTGGTATACACAGTTCTAAATATCTGTTTTATTCATCTCTTTTCACAGCCTACTATAGTTTACACATCAGTAACTTATGTCATCACTATTTATAACATATTTTCTAACTTAACATGAATTTTTTCAGCTCTATAGGTTGGCTACCCAAGACACCACCAATTACTGTCTGCATTAGTTACTACACCTATATCGTACTGATCTCCATGTTTCTGGGATTTTTCATTGCAATGTATAACCTACATAGAAATCCTAAGTACTATTTTATTTGGTGTTTAAGTTTGATTATTTTTTTATTTTTTATTGTGAACAAAGTGATTACAAATCTTTCACAATAATATTTAAGGGACATAGTGATAATGAATCTGGGGCACTCCCACTACCATTACTATTTTAAAATAACAGCCTGTACTGTGTCTAGTTTATAGTGTCTTCTACCACACTTAATAAAAGTTTCGCTTTCTAAAATCATCTGACTGATTTGTATTCACTGTTTTAGAAACAGATGTGCAAGATTAGAACCCAAATGCGAGCCTTCTTGGATCCAGGACTTTGTAATGTGGCTTTTAAGCGACCCCATATCCCTCCTTTTAGTTCCTGACATCAAGAGATGATGTCTATTTTCTTTTATTCCTTGAACTTACATTGACTTTGTGGTGTTCTTGAGTAGGGCAATGCAGCTGACGTGAGGGTGAGTCAGTTGTGGGTGTATCAGGAAATATAATGCTTCCTCTAGTAGATTTGGGCATTGTCTCGTTGCCATGAATCCAACCTTGGAGTATTATCATGAGGAATGAGAGAGGATTTAGAGCAGAGATGTGTTACTGCAATTGAGACAGTCCAAATTAGATACACCACAGGCAAACCCAGAAGCTGAGACTGATAGAGAAAAAGAAGTTCAGCTCATCAGAACTTTCCCAAATAGCCCTACTCAAAAGAGTGGACCACATTTTAGTTTTTAACATATATGTTTCAGGACATGTATGATAAACAACAAAAATGGCCTTTATTTGAGTCTCTAATAGGTAAAACCTACCTATTTCCTTACCTAACTATCCAGATGGCATTTCCCCCTTTTGTCTCAAATACTGATTTTTCAGCTCCTTTATTCTAAGTTATAAATGAATATTTTATAAGAAGAAAACCCCTAATTTTCCCCAAGGATTATGAAACTTAATGGATGGGCAAGAAACCTAATTATTATTTATAGTTTGAAAATAAAAATTTGAGGGACCAAAGGGTAACCATCCCGCTAAGCTTCTGCTGGTAAATGTGGGAACTGGGACTCACAAGGGAAATTGTAACTACAAGAATCTGAGCATTTAACAACAAAGCTATTCTCCCTACTTTTGTATATTTAAACAATTTAAATTTCATTAATGTAAAACACTGTGTAAACTTAAGGGCATAGCTAATATCTCTAATCTGATTATCCATTCCACCAGAGTTCTAGTGCAATTTTATCATCCAAAATAATTTGACCCATTCCTTCTCTCCATGATCCCCTTTCCCCAATAACATAGTTGTCATTATGTTTATTAGTTCATTAGTTTCAGATATTTGAGTTTCAGAGTAAATTTTATTAACTCCTGGCAGCTTGTTTGCTTTATTATTTATAATAAACATATGCATCAACTCATCTGATCATTGTGCTGACTTATTTATTCCACTTGTAATCACAAGTTCCCAAATTGTTTTCTCAAATGATACAAGTTTATTATTTTGTGACAGAAGAGTATTTTATTTATTATAAACACCAGAGCTTTATTCAGTAATTATATTTAGATTGATTACATGTTTGGCTATTGTATATAAAATTTCTATAAACATAGTAGTGCAGATATATTTTCAAATTATATATTTTCCTGTAGTTAGATAAATGCCTAGACATGGTATTGATGACTTATCTGGAATATACAATTTACATTTTAAGAGACATCCATAATATTTTCCATGGAGGTTTCATTAATTTACATTTACTTGTTTACCTTTATATATATATAATGTGGTAGTAATAAATTATTATTGAATATAGAGATGAATTAATGACAATATTGGGCAAGTATGTGATAAATATATAGGAGCAGAAATTATATCTGGAGAATACTGTGTTGGGATAGAAAAGATTTTCCAAGAACTTCCAAGTATTCTTTTATAGCATTTACAGTGGACCAGGAGGGAAGAGTTATTAAGGAATTTAAAGACAACAAAGATTACTGAAGGATTACTGAGTGCCCTGTGTTCTGAGTATATAATAGATCAATTAATATTTACGATTTATGCCTATGCTTCTAAAATTCCAGTAAGCTTGGTTTTATAGAGTTAAATGTACAAAAATGATTCTGCTGGACTCTTTGTTTGCATTCACAGACCTGACCAAGAAGCCTATGGTGAAATAAGGAGTGTTTTATTTTAATGTCTTTGATCTTTCTCTTAGTCCTAACTCTTGGGTTTCTCCTTCGTGATTGTCGGTGTAAAGAGCTGCAGTGACATGAACATATGATCGAGCAAATCCATTGCAACATGGCATTTATTCTTCTGCTAAAAGGGGACTGATATGTCTTCTATTTTCCAAGGTGACCTCCCTGGTCATCAAATGCACAAGACATATCACTCTGCATGTAACTATCACTATTTCTTCCTAGCTCGCAGATGATTTATGTCTACTGATTATCTTGGAGACTTGTTTAGATGGATACCTGTGTTTCTTACACCTTGTGGGATCAAATTCAAGCTCCATTTTTCTGAGTTGAATCAGATGTATTGTGGACAATGAGACATAATTATTTTACAAATAGTTTACCAAAAATTGCTCCTGGTTTGTCTTCTCTCCCTTTCTCTATATTTTGTGCATATCTAAAAGAGGGCTCTAGAGAATTTTTGGAGCTTAGATATCACTATAATGGAAAGCTAAACTGTAGGTCATGGGAATGCCTGAAATACTGTGTTATCAGCATAAATCCTAACTGGAAAAATCTAATTGACTCTGTTAACTATTTTAGATCCTTCCTAAGTGGCTTAGAGTAGAATGCAGTAAAACACTGTATAAGGGAAGTGGCTTGAACATGTCAGAGTGTGGTAGAGGAAAAAATGGGTGTGGGAAGTGCTGCTGAGAGCAAAGCCATTTGGCCAAGGTTTGAGCTCATCCTAAATCTGTTTAGTTTGACCTTCATAACAGTGATGTGGGAAACTGTTAATCTCATACATGAAGCTGTAGAAACTTGGATTAGTACCTCTGTTTCCTAGGCAAAATAGAGGACATGAATAAAACTATTCTATGTATGTGATCTCAAGTATGACGATATTTTATTTTCAATTAGTATTGCACTCTTCATCATAAGTGGGCAGTGCTATTCCATAGAGCAAATTCTAAAGTGCAGCAACTAGTGCAATTTTTCCCCTATTAAAGGAAATCGGAGATTCTAGTTAATTCCCGTGTATCTGAGTGCTAGTAAGCACCCAATTTCTTTTACTCTTTCATCTTCCATACATATATAATTCTATGATGCTGACCAGTGGAATCTGGGATCTTCTTCATGTAGAAGACTGCAGAAATACTCAGTAAGATTCCAGTGGCCCTGGTGCCCTTCTTTATCTGAATGTACACAGGGAATGTAAGAATAGTTGTCAAAGACTTCTAAGACTGTCAAGATAAGAGAGTCTCCCCCTCACCTAACAATTTATCATCTTACAGGGGATGTTTATTTGGTGTCAGCAAAACCACCCCAGACATTCTTTTTCCACTACCACAACTGACAGATCCATGTACCCAAGTGGCTTTTATTTTTTAAGATATCCCCATTCTCAATGACGTGCTCTGTCTGTTGATCCTGCATGACTTGACAGAACAAATGACTGGATCTTTAAACAAGCTGACAAACACATTAAGTATTTGGGTTGGAGATAATATGGATGGGCGGGTGCTTGGTTCCAGCTCTGTGGAAGCTGCTTCTCTGCCACTGGTCCAATTGCTAGAGAGATGTGAATACATCAGACTCCTGCACCAGCCTTTCCACTAGGAGAGAATAAGATGCAGCATCGAAACCAAAAATTCTCATGCAATCCTGTCAGCATTGATGTTAGAGGAGCAGCTGGGCTAAAGTCGCTCTCTCCCTCCTCTCTCCCAAACTGTCTACATGGAAGAGGTCAGGGGTTACAGTGGCTCACAGCTGTGGTTTCCTGAGCTTCTTCATCAGGAGAACCAGCTTCCCAGGGATGCCATCTGTTTCCATTTGTCTCTGTGGAATGTCCACAGTAGAAAAGTGAAATGTCTGTATGAGTTAAGATTTTGGGAGAGTGACAGCAAGCTGAAATTTTGATCAATTAGTTCATTTTTTTCATGCACTTGTTTAACCAACTTGAATATTTAAAAAATGTATTTAATACTATATAATACTGAGAAATTGTCACAGAAATTATATACACATATAAATCATATATGTATGTAAAACATATATATTGTGCATATGTGCATTTATAAAGTATATATCTTACATATGCACACATGTGTACCCATATGTATATGCATATATACGTATAGATGAGAATGTGGTAGAAACATATTCTGATTAGTCCATTTATTCATATTTCCCATGAGTACAATTTTCTCTGAAAGTAGGTCTTGGTTCTCCCTTAAATGCTTGCTGTCTGCTGTTGTGAATGGCAAGGGAGTCAAGGTTAAAGAGAGGAGATTCGGCTGGTGTCGTCAACACAACACAGCTGTCTGGTAGAATTTTTGCTCAAGGTGAAGATGCCAAGAGTAAATTGAAAAGTTGAAAAGGCACCAAGAATATGAGGTCCATGAAACATAATTACTTGGATGGAAAACCGACAAGATCAGGAGAACAAATGTCCTGTATCTTGCAGGCAGTGGTGTTAGGAGACTCTAAAAGAATTTTTCATACTAATTTGCAAAGCCATCCTCATCCTAAGATATTTTTATATTGTAGATAATAATATTGACTCAATTTCTTTATATCTAATGTCTGAGACTCACACTAAAAAAAAGTGATTCTTAGTTCTATGCTTCTCTAAGGCATAGTATTGCCCACTTACTCTTTAGAGTACAGATGGTGAACTAGTTAAAAAATAAGATGTAACATATAAGATCAAATACATAGAATGATATTTTCTCTGTGTCCTCTATTTTGTATATGTTTTGCTGATAGGAAGTAAATGCGAAACTTTAGAAACAAAATAATCACTGTACAGGACAAATAATATTTAAAATATGTGCTGTCCAAGTGAGCAAATAATATTTCAATATTAATCACAATATCCTTTACTGAAGACTTCTTTTTCTATTTCTATATAGACATTTTTGTATTTCTACTTTTTAAAATCGTTTTTCATTTGGTCTAACTCTAAAGGAAGGGGAATATAAATAGTTTTGAAAAGCATAAAGGTGCACTGGGGTGTCAAACTGTGTTTTTAGTATTTGATTGAAATTATGTTGGCTACCTTACATGCTTACTGCAGGTTATGTTAAAGAATGGGGGGAATCCTTATTGGAAAGTCCTCTTCTTTAAGGATTTGTTAAATTTTGGTTTACAATATTATTAATAATGATTTCTCCTGGCCATAATTCCAACACTGTACATCCAACCGTACATCTCCCTCCCCCACAGACTCCAGACCACTTCCTTTTCTAGTAAGCCCCCACTATCAACTCAATCATGAGAATCAATTCTATTGCCTTTGGCCCTTGCTGTGTATCTTGAAGACCTCAAATGAGAGATCTTCATGTGTCTGTCCTTTTCCTTCTGACTGACCTCATACAGCTGGATCTTCTCTAGCTCCATCCCTTTTTAACTTCAGTTGTATGATTTTGTTCCTCAAAACCTCTAAACACAGACCACACTAGCCATCACTTCAGAAAACAAGCCTATCAAATCCCATTCTACTTGAGTGAAACAAAAGATAACTTGTGAAAAAGAGAATGGGTAGAAGATTTTATGTTTTGGAGCCAGAAATTAGGACAGCAGGTTTGGTATATACAACTATATGGCATTAAGGGGAAACTATACGTAAAGTCTTCCTAGTTTTCCAATGTTACTCCTGACACTTGCTCAGAGGTCTATTGTGACAATGTTCACAATATGTGATGCTGGCGATCAAACATCAGTTAATCATATGAAAGAAATGTTTCTTAGTTTAAAATGAAGAAAACCATATATTCAAAAGAAAGCACATGAACTATTAGGAAAATAATGGGTTATTTGGTGTGTAAATAAAGCTAGTTGTTAAGAATATAGCCATAGTATCACAACCAATCCTAAAATCACCATATATATGTATTGATATTAAAATTCATATGTAGCATTTAATATAATTTTAAACATATATTTTATTTTTAGCTAAGTCATCTTCATCAACTTGAAATCTGTTGATTAAAAAATAAAGCTGATTTATTTTTTCTCTTAAATAATCACATACTTTATAATAATTAATACCACACAATTCAAACCTTATGAAACAGCATTTTATTAACAACAATTAGGATGTTCCCCCCAAGTATTGGCTCTTAACCATATGGGGTTTTATGCATAATTTGTAATTTTCATAATGTGGCAATCATTGAAATAATGATTGCTTAACCTTTTTTTAATTCAAAAGCACCTTTTGATTTCCTGCTGTAAACCCCATTCTATCTCAGGTTTTAGGAATAAAGAAAATGGGTGATAATAGAGTCCTACTTCCAAGAGACACTCAATGAAAATTGATTAATGATAATAATCTTGCTTATCCAGGTCACAGTTTGCCAGGAGGGATAATAATAATAGAACTTGGTACTGCTTAAATCTGCAGACGATGGTGACTGCAGTCTAAAGTTCCGCTAAAGATCGAACAATCTTTTCACCCACTCACCCACTCATCCTGATTGTGTCCTGTGTAAGAAAGGCAATAATGCAAAATAGATAATATGGGTCTAACAATGGCACATAATGAACAAAAATGATAAACTAGAAAAAGATCTATCATTATGATGTGTAGACATTTGGATTTCAGAGAAACAGGGAAACTGAATTTCAACATAAACAGTAAAAAGAGTATGTTTTCAAAAAAAAAAAGATATCTACAAATGGCGGAAAAGACTGAGGGAATGCTATGGAGTGATTTAGCAAAATATTCCCCATTTTTGCCCCCCCTCCAGTATTTTTCTCAGAGAACCCACTTTGTTTACAGAATTCTGGAGAGTGATTTTGGATCAAAAGAAATGCTTAAGACTAAATTACTTGAAAAGTTTTATTTTCCTGGCCTCTTCCCTACTTTCTCTATTTGTGATATTTTCCTTCTGACCAGATGTGTACTATGGGGGTAATTGAAAGATGAATGTTACCTTGTGTACATGAAGTTAAGACATGTTTGATAAGGAACCAACACCAAAATCCACCGAACAATGACAGCAATCTGTAAAGAGGTCTTCTTTTTCCATGTATTGTCTTAACTGTATGTAGAACTATCTAAACACAATTTTCCATATTCAGCATCTTTCTGAATGTGTCTATTTCTATTTATTTCTAAGAAAGGAGTAGATTAGTAACCTAACACAAGGTTAATCAGAGTAGAAGAAATCTATTAATGTATACCTATTACTTTTGGAGAGTTTAATAAAAAGCAATGGCTATATATTTGACATCATTATTGAGATGTAATTAATAAACCATACACTTCATTAAACCAAAGTATACAGTCAACATTTTTATACGTTTCAAGCTGTGCACCCATCACTGCAATCTCATTTCTGAACCCATCCATCACTCCTAAAGTCAGACCCATTAGCATTCACTTACTGTTTTGCCTATTCCCTAACCTCTGGCAGTCACTAGAGGTTCAATTTCTCTCTGTGAACTTCTCTCCTCTAGACTTTTCACCTACATTAAGACCTGTAATTTATGGTCCGTTATTACTGGTTTCTTTTAGTTAGAATCATGGTACCAAACCTTTTACAGGGTTGGATATAGATTTGCATGTTAATACTTTTACTGTCAAATGGCATTTCCTTATCTGGACAAGATGCTTTTAGTCATTCATTCTGTGTAGAAGCTGAATTGTATCCACTTGTTGAATATGCTTTATAAAACTGTTAGTAAAAGTTATGGTGTCCTTACATTCTTTTGTCTTGGTGACATTTGTAGGATGAAGGGTTGAATAATATGGTAATTGCTTCTCTCTCTCTCTCTCTCTCTCTCTCTCTCCCATATCCTGCAGTGTTAAAGTATCACTTCTGCTTCTGAACTTAGAAGTTACCCCTTAAGGGGCTCAGGGGGAAGGTATGAGATGCCTGGAATCAAATCTGGGTTAGTGACTTACAAGGCAAACATTCTATCTGCTATGCTATCACTCTGGCCCCAATTTCTAGGTAGTCTTTTATGAAAACTAATTTTTGATGACATAGGATGTTGGACTTCATCTGTGTATTGGACTTCATCTGTGTATGAACCATTTTACATTTTCTTTATAGGCATGCTATTAATTAGATAAATTTTCTTCTACTTATATTTAATTATAAATATATGATCACAAAAAAGATTAGCACATATTTTCTTCTACTCATTGAATGGTTTCTTCATGTATTTGATCAAACGTTTGATGACCCAAAGTTTTATATCTTGATGAAGCTCAAAGATTCTATGTTTTTGACTTTGTTATTTTGTGTTCTAGGTAAAACATAGACACCTATCCCAGTGTAATAAAAGATTTTTGCTATTCTAGTGATCACTGCTGAATTGATGAACTATTTTGAGTTAACTTAGGTCTGTCGATGAGGAAAAGTTTCTGCATAGGGAACATATATTTAGCTCTTATTTTTGAAAATATTATTTTTATTTACAAAATTATGCTGACAAACTGCTAAAGAAAGTTCTCCATGTTATAAATATAAAGGACTTATTTTATTCTATTTATTATGCATTTCTCATATCAATAATGCACTAATTTTCAATTGGGACTTGAGTCTGTTTTGAATCAACAGGTCTAAGTTCTCCATGTTTGTTCTTCTGTCTTTTTCTTTGGGGATTGTTTTTACTTATGAATCCTTCGACTTTCAAAATAAATTTTAGAAGTAACTTGAACTGTAAAATTGCCAGCAGCATTATAATATGAGTCTCACTGAATCTGCAAGTAACTTTAATGTGAATTTAGGGAGCATTTACGTTTCTATACATATCCTCAAAATTTCCTTTTTTTTTTTTTTTTTTTTTTTTTTGTGTGTGTGGAGATATCCTTGGCCCTGACTTCTCCAGGTTAGTTACAAATAAAGTTCTTTGAGCTTTGAAGAAAGTTCCACTTTGGAGCTATGAACTCTCCTTTCCCCTGAACAGTCTCCATCTAAGTGTATTCTAGAGCTGGGGCAGAGGTATAGACCACTTCTTTGAGACACCTCTAATATGCCAACCAGTGTGGGTTTAGCACGCTCTGTCTACCAGACTTAAAGTCAAATTTGGGCTCTGCCAGTGTCAAAGGTTACTCCTGGTCTATGTTCAGGAATTATTTCTGGCAGACTCCAGGGACATAATGGGATGCTTGGGATTGAACTCTGATCATATGTGTGCAAGGCAAATACCTTGCCTGCTGTACTATATCACTCTGGCCCCATGCTAGTTATCTGTATATAGATTTTTCTGTGGTAAGTTAGCTGCTTAAATATTTACATTTTCCTTTCTTGCAAAATTATTTGACCTCTGTGTTTTGATTATATATCCTTTATCACATCTGTATTTGAGGATATTTTCTCGCAATTTGCCTTTTTTGTTTTATTAGAAGTTGTTTAATGACATTTTTGATAAAGTGGCCCCCTTTATCTTAATGTGATGCCACCATTAGCCCTGATAACTTTCTGTACATTAAAGTTTGACCTAAAGTTAATGCAGCTTTTATTTCCTTTGATTAGTGTTAGTTACCATAAATAATTTTCTTCATCCATTAACTTTTGACCCATATGAATATTATCCTTAAAGTGTGCTTTTGTGAAAATATCAGTTGATTTTTATTTTGAGATTCACTTACTAACTCACTTTGCAATGCATTTGTTTTTAGTGATTATTGATTGAATTAATAGGTACATATTTATAGTGCTCGTGATAACTTTCTAATCTTTAATCCTTGCTGTTTGTTCTATTTTTTGTCTTTCATTTTTCAAGTTTATGCGATTTTATATAATTTTACTTTGGCTCCTTTCTAGGCATCAACAATTATATATACATATATATACTCTCAATAAAACTATTTCACCTTATAGATAATGTGAATATCTTACTTTGAATTTCTCTTTCTGCCATATTAGCATTATTATTATTTATTAAACTTATAGATGTGGATATATAATCATGTATATATGTAAAATACATACATAAAATTATATAATTAAATACATTTTGCTCTTGTTATTTTGCACCGATTATTATTGGGGCAATAAATTAATAAAATCATTTTGCCTTCATTTATTCCTTTTCTCAAGCTATTTATTTTTTGCAGTTCAATTTTCTAAATTATCATGTCATTCTTCTGAAACATTTTTAACATGTCTTGAAATGTAAACTTACTAGCAGCAAATACCTTTCTTTGATATTTGTTTGAAAAAAAGTATAATTTTGCTTCAGTTTTAGAGTTGATTTTGCAAGGTCTAGATTTTTGGGTCAGTAATTTTCTTATTTTATTCCACATTTATTAATGCATGGTTTTCTTAGGAAGTTGTTTAGTTATTATCATGGTTCTGACACACACAATGCTTTTGTTCCTGTTGTTTTATTCAGTCCCTTATCTTTAATTAATTTTTTGTACTTTGGAGATTATATGTCTATGTGCAATGCATTTATTTTTGGGTTTTTTTTGTTTTTGTTTTTTTTTTTTTGCTTTGCTTTGGCCTTTGTGCTACTTGGTGTTCTAAGAGATATCAGGAAGTTAGTATCTGATGTTAAACTTGGGGAAAGTTTCAAGCATTTTTGCAAATATTTCTTCAAATATTTCTTCTTTTTGAATTTTTGTTTCTTATGATGAGTCATTATATACATGCTACATTTATTTAAATTTTCCCACAACCCTTTATGGTTATTTAAAAAAATCTTTGTGATATTTGCATTTTATTTTTTGAGGAGTATTTTGAGATATCCTCAAGTTTACAGATATTCTTCTAATCCGTGTCTATTTATATTGAATCTCTCTGAGGTAATTTTCCTCTCCTGCAATGTTCTTATATAGAGAACATTTTTCTTCTCTTAAGAGTACCATCTTGGGGCCGGGTAGTGGCGCTAGAAATAAGGTGCCTTGCTTGCGCTAGCCTTGGACGAACCTCGGTTCGACCCCCTGGTTTCCCATATGGTTCCCAAGCCAGGAGCGACTTCTGAGCGCATAGCCAGGGGTAACCCCTGAGCGTCACCGGGTGTGGTTCAAAAACCAAAAACCAAAAAAAAAAAAAAAAAGTAACATCTCTGTTCTCTGTGTACATTAGGACTTATTAGGGCAATCCTAATTGTTTTAAATTCCAGTTCTAATAATTCCAACAACACTTTCAGGCCTGATTTAGATACTTCTTTTAACTTCAATTGTTTTTGCTAGGATTTGTGTTTTTTCCTTTGTTATTGGACAAGCTGACAGGAAGCTGTTAGTGAGATGTGCTGGAGAGGAATTCTATACTCATTTTTGAATCTGCTCAAAGGATAGCATTTTCTAGCATTCACTTATGGTAGGTAATGATGAGGAAGCATGATGATTCTGGCATGATGCCCATGTTTCTTTTATAGCTGTGTCCTGGAATGTTTTATTATATATTGAAAAGTATATATTGTAAGAAAAAATATGAAAGTAACTGTTGAGTTTAATTGAGGATATGATATTTAGATGTTTATGGATACTAAAATGCCAATGTCTTTTGGGTACTTGACAACTCAAAACATATTCAAGCTAGGGTAAACATATTTGAAATTCAAGTCCCTTTGAGATTATACTGAAAAGACCAATTACTTTGGTAATGATGCATTTAATATGAAAAGGAAAGTTCAGCATTTTATTTTATTTTTTGTTTGTTTGGGGGTCACACTCGGTATGCTCAGGGGTTACTGCTGGCTATGTGCTCAGAAATTGATCCTGGC
Organism: Crocidura indochinensis; assembly: GCA_004027635.1. Lineage (NCBI taxonomy): Eukaryota > Metazoa > Chordata > Mammalia > Eulipotyphla > Soricidae > Crocidura > Crocidura indochinensis. The sequence goes on from PVKC010006395.1 coordinate 19,128, forward strand.
TTGGAGGACCATATAGGACACAGGGGAATTGAACCATGGTCTGTCCTAGGTCCTCTGCTTGCAAGGCAAATGCCCTACCACTGTGCCACAACTCTGGCCCCCAGTATTTTAATTTTGACAATAAAACAGAACTCTTAGAACATCTTACTGATGTGAATCTATAGTATGTGGAAATTCCCATTTTATGTACCATTTGTTAGGTTTAAACTGCTTAATAAGTTACATACAATATTTATTTATTTTGTTACTAATTTTATTTACCAAATGATTGGCATAAATTTTACAGGTGGATGGTATATAAGAATATTAAGCAAGTCCAGAGTAATAACAATGCAGAATGAAAGAGAAGAGTTAAAAGGCAGCCAAGGAGAGGGAGAGAGAAAGAAAAGGACAAGAAAGTAGGAGAAAATTTCAGATGAGTGGAAATCTAACTGTGTGCTATTAAGACCTCACCACATCTAGGAGTGAGTTCTAAGACATTCTAGCAGCTCATGTGACAGGGACTATAAATATATGGGATGAGAGAGAGTGAGAGGATCTATGTTTAGAAGAGAAATGATCTGAGGCTAATGTCAGGTAAAAACTGGTTTCTAATACAGAGCTACGCTTTCTGTGATGCAGCCAAAGGACCTATTTTTAGTAGGAGATGAGTTTTGTTACAAGGGGATATTTTTCCCCTACCTATGTAATTTTCTACCATGTGAAGGGTGTTTCAGTAAAAACACTCCTGTCCTTTCTTCAGACAACTATTTGCTTTGATTTGGTAAAACCTGACATGAAGAACAGACCCTGAGATGCAGGATCTCCTTTGCTGGACAGTTAGTGGCACTTATACGGAAAGTCTGCTGCCAGGAATAATAATTGTAAAGGGCTTCTAATCCACCAATCCAATATCTGGGATTTGTTAGGGCCATCTGTAGATCAGGTGGATTCATCTTAGAGATGTTATTGCCTAGAGATATCCTGAGAGTAGCATATTGTTTGAAAATATTATGTTGGTTTTCATTCTATTTTATAACAGACATATTGATCAATAGATTATTTTTTAATATGAAAGACATGGTTGCTACATGAGAAGACCCTTCGTAACATAATGCTTTTCACATGTTACTTATGTTAAAGATAATCCATACAAACTATATTAGGGCAATCATAATGGCAATGAAAATAAGTTTCAAAAGACATAAAAACAATTATGGAACCAAATGTTCTGGAATTGGGAAATAGATTTAATACTCTAGAAAAGAGGGATGGCCTCATTACCTTGGGTTCATTTTTCTTGCTAGTCACTAGTCAAAGGAAATCTAAAAGCAACTTGGAAATCAGAAAACTATGGTTATAGCCCCATCTCCCAGTCTTGTTTGTTGATCTGAAGGCATCAATCTCAGTGACCCGATAAATACCAATCAATCAATCAATCAATCAATCAATCAAGCTTCTGTTTTCAAGACTACAGATCATGGTACTTCCCTGGGAGCTTGCTATGCCCTATACTAAAGACTCAGTCTTATGTGCAGCACTTGATGGTGGATTCGATCCACAAAACAGAACACAAACATCTTTTCTAGTGTGGAATCCATGACTTGCTGAACTTTCAGTCAATGATTGGTACTTTTCTGCCTTATCTTTTGAATGATGCCAACTAGGCTGTTCCCTACACTACCACTACAAGTATGTATTTATGTAGACAACTGTATGGAGAGAGTATTTGCGGGCTGGGTCCAGCAAAAAAGAGTGACAGCATGTTCTTCCAATGGAGAGTGAAGTATGCTCATTAGAATGCTGGGACTTTGGCTTAGTAATGGAATGTAGCCCATGATATCAGAGACTAGTTAACAGATCTGGTTTCTGGACTCTGATGCTGTTTGGTTTTGCTTCAGAACAGTCATTATTCTTCTGGGTCTGGAACTCCACAAAAGAATTAAAGCTGCCCAGATCTCCTACAATAGCCCCAACAAAAAGACCTGTCAGTGGACTCTGCCCAGACATAAATAGGGGATCTGCTATATAAAGCACCCTATCAATATGCACTCTGGATATATGCTTAAGTAAGATATTTGATGTGATATCTGTTATCAGGCCCACTTATGCTCTGTATGCTGAATTCATCTGCAGAGAGCATTCATGACAATAATCACATGATTACATCTGCCTCTAGAACACAGTAGGCCAAGCTACTTCTGAGCCAATGGGGCAGAGCTTTTGAAAATAATAATTACAGAGATCGTAAGAAGAAAAAGAAAAAGTAGTGATAGAAAGGGGAGTTACTGATTTTCAGTGGCTCCTAAGAGGAGAGGAGATAGTTACCAGTCATTAACTGTTGACTTTCAGATTTCTCCACAGGTAGTATATCACACACGATCAAATATAAACCAGAATTTTATACAGCTAAACCTCTTCAGTGTCCAAGTGAGAGAAATTGCCTTGGGTAAAAGAAATTGATTTTTTTCAAGGTCACACAACAAGTTGGTAATAGATCTAAAAATATGAGCTCATTTCTGTTGTGAAAATATTAATGGTGTCAACTTCCTGTTAATTTTCATGTTTTCTATCAAAGTTGTTTTGTAACGTCTTAGCTATATTACCACAGGTAGGTAATATCTGTTGATTTCCTGATTATGCATGAAATGAATTGCCTTCTTGTAAAGTTTCCCCAAATGTTTATTAAAAAAAAAGAAGACTCATGATGACTCATCAGGATTCCAAAACAGACCCAAGATTGGTGACAGGTTCTTTTCCAACTTTGTTTGACATGAGGCCACAATCAACTCAAAGACAAGAAGAACCTTAGGGAGGCAGTGTCTCACAGCTCTGTGAACACACATTTTTGTGAGAATTCTGGAGTTATTCCATGTCAAAAACAAGATTGTATGATTATTCTAGGGTACTGCTTTCTCTAGCAAATAGCATCATATTTAGCAGTTTTTACACAATTAGCATGGTATAAAACACTGTGTGGTGACCAACAAGCCATATAGACTTTGATACTTAAGGCTGGAGGCACTGAGGACCAATTATCACTAAATTTATAGAAAATAAAGGGGATCGGGAATCAATATGTGTGTTCTCTCTTTATTATAAGCACACCATTCAGTCATGTCTAATTTCACATTTCATAAGTTTTCTATTTATCGAGGAGGACTTAGGATCCTGAGTTTGGGACAGAATTTGAAGACAAGTTTTAACCATCAAATACTTAGTGTTCACTTTGATGGTTAAAACTTAGGGTAGCAAGTCGAAGGCAGAGAGATTTCATGTCCCAGTGTCAAAACATCTGTGACCTAGCATCTATGTCCAGGAAGAAGAGTTGCTTCTCGGGGAGGCATAGGATGTGACGGGTGACATCTTTAGAGGAAGAATATTTCTTCCATCTGGGACCCTTTGTAGCACTCTGTTGTTATGTGTGTTATTGATGTCAGTGTTGTGATATTCTTTGAGTATAACAAATTAGGCATGTCTCGAACAAGGGATGATTCTCATAGGCTCATTTAATCATTCTTCACTTTTACCTTGAGCACCTTCATATTAAGGGGAAGGATGGGGCATGCCTAATGGATAAGATATAAAGGGGCCTTCCATCATTTAGTGCGACCTCAATTCTTCAGCTATCTTAAAATTTGAAAATATAGGCCTCTAGTTATTCAATGCCTTGAAACATTTAGATACTATCAGAAGGGCAGAAAATTTATTTTCTTCCATTACAGGCTCAAGAAAATCACCACTTGTGTTGTTTTCCAAATTTGACAGCGCTGTGACATGAAAATAAAGATTTCTGCCCCTGAAATTCCTCTTTTATAGATAGGACACTCCTGTTCGACAGAATGGGACTCAGAAAGATAATATCTGATCTCAAGTATCTAACCTTGGAGGAAGAAAACAAAAATCCTATCTTGTAATAATACAGTTATGCTTATCTATGAGCAAAATGGAAAATTTTAGAAGATCAGGTGTTAGTACATTTGCCCATAAAAGTTATGTTATAAAAAGTTTATAAAGTGTTTTCTAAGCTTTAGATATTTTATATATCTAGAATGTTAAAGAATGGAAAATTCTATTCTGCTAGACATTATTATTGGTTTGACAAGGTTGGAAAACACAGGTTTTGTGAAAAATAAGCATCGTCCATCACTTATCATCTGTGCTACTGATCATTAACCCGATGTCTCTCTCTTCTATGTTAGAATCAAACTTCTGATGGACCAAGACTTCCAGTTTTAAAGCATTCTACCAGTTGGCTTCATTGCTACTATGAACAAGGGGTGTAAACTGGCATGATGAACAAAGGAAAAATATGCTCCCTATGCTATCCATTTAGCTGTTTTACTAGACAAATCATTGTCATGACAGAGATGACTTTGAACCTTATTTCTTAAGAACCAAAAAGTGACTCCAAAATGGTCACACCACCAATCAGCCATCCCCATTGTAGTCCCACACTATGATGTGCTTTTTGAACACAAAGCTGTTGCATTTTGGTGAAATTTTATTTTATTTTATATCTTTTACAGAAGGAAGGACTAATTTCTTGATAGAAGACCTGGTTCTACATCCCCAGACATCCTTAGCATATCTCTTAATTTCTCAGAGAGGGAAATATCAAAGGTAGGATTATGTTTAACAGTGTTATTTGGGTGGATGAATCTTTTGGAGGATTAAGCAAGGATGAATTCCAGCTGTTTTCTTCACATTCATCCTTCAGCTCCTGGTCATGGTAAATTTAAAAATGTATGTTATCGTATTATATTATGTTGCATTATTATACTGTTTATAATATATTATGTTAATTATTACATTGTTATTTTATTTAGGTTGAAAAGTTCCACTTAAAATTCTTTAATGAAAAAGTTGGGGTGTGGGGCCCGGGAGATAGCATGGAGGTAAAGCCTTTGCCTTCCATGCAAAAGGTCATCGGTTCGAATCCCGGTGCCCCATATGATCCCCCGTGCCTGCCAGGAGAAACTTCTGAGCATGGAGCCAGGAGTAACCCCTGAGCGCTGCCGGGTGTGACCCAAAAACCAAAAAAAAAAAAAGTTGGGGTGTGTTTAAAGTGCATTCAAATGTGGGTTGTCTCAGGAAGAAAAGTACCTGAAGAAGCGTTTGATTTATAAAGAATATTAAATGCATCAATGCCAGCCACAGCGCGAGAGAACCAGAGATACGTGGTGAGCACAGATGCATCATGTTACACAGGGCTTCTGTCAACCCTGCTGTGCTGCATTCAAGTAGGATGGATGTTGGGAAGGGAATCAGGTGTTCAAGTTAAGTAGGATAAAGTGTCCCATGGTATGGATGTGACAATGGGTTTCCGCCCAGAACTTTCTGCGCCTGTTTTCAAAAAAACTCTTTTACTTGATCAAGGTTCTTTGATGTTCAACATTATTAATGCTTTCCAGGTTATTTTCTTTCCTCCAAGCAAGTGCATAGAACAGGTAGAAACATCTGGAGTCACACACTCTGAGTTTGAAGCTGCCTCTCCTCACTTGAGTTCCATTCCCTTCCTCTTGGTCGGGAACATGGAAGGACTTTTCACTTGCTTCTATATACTCTAACATTATGGGCCTTGTTGCACATTTACGAGTGAGCTCTTGGGTACCTGTAAATGCAGTCACTCCGGAGTGTATTGGATTGGGAAGAAGTAGTGTCCTCATCAGTCCACAGAGCTCTAAGACTGAAAAGGGTAAGTGCTGAGGAGTAAATATCTGGAATAACGCAGCTTTAATGTGTATGGCCCCAACAGAGCATGTTCAAATCTTCCTAGCCCACAGTCCCCATCTCCCCTCCTTCTCTCATCTGTGAACTCATCCACCCCCAAACCAAAACTCCTGGGGTGAACCAGGTGTTCCGTGAATGGCAGAGCTGACAGAATTTGATGTTCTATAATCTTTTGCTCTTCATCAATTTACCAGTTATAAACTTACCACCTACGAATGTGTCTATCTATTCATATCCAATCCAACCAGCCATTTCCTACCATCTATCATTTAATATACATATTTCTGTATGCTGTATAAGGTATCTATATGTCACATGTTTCTAACATATCTCACAAGTTGCTGTGACAGTTAAAACCAAGTTGCTGCATGTCCAGTTGTGCCCAGCATAAATAAAACAACTAAATAACTTTCAGATAAATCCCCTGTACTCTTAAAGCTACCCATATTTAGCATTTCTAATTACACATTTAGTATATTTATACACATTTAGAAATACTTTGATAATTCATTTCTGTTGAGCGGCTCTAACTGATATTCTGGGGATCCCACTTGGCCCATGACTGGTAATTAAAAGTAAGGGCTTGAGGCTGTGGTGCCTCTTGGAGCCTGCAGCCTTGGGGATCACCCAGATTAGTCAGCAGGGCATTGTAGTCTCCTGGATCACCCCCACAAAGCTTGGGGGATCAGTGGTACCAGGTATCTAACAGAGGGTTGACCAAATTTATAGCATGTCCCTTAAACTCTCCTATCTTCTGGCCCTACTGTGTGACATTTATGTTAAACAATGGTGCACGTACTTATCCCCCCATACAGATGCATAGGTGTGAATGGACAATGCATAGCTCCTGGTTCTGGCTCCATCCACAAATATATACAATTATAAGCATTTCAAGTAGGTGCTTTTTCACTTAGAATTCAATGTGTGTTTCCTATATTCCCATATAGAAGATCTGAAGCATAAAGGTATTTTTTTTAAATAAACACACAATGGTCCTTGATTGTAATTGGCAATGCCTAAGCATGGCTTTCTCGGTGCAGTATCCCTGAAAAACCTTTCAGATTTGGGGGTTTGCAAGAGTTAGAGGACACAGCTCTCTGGGGAAGGTGGGAAGATTCATGCTCAGAGCACAGAGCCAGGTGCAGCTGCTCCATTTCCACCCTGGGGTCCCTTCCCACCTCTGCAGGATGTGCTTTATGGACCATTGAGAAACGCGCCTCTAAGTGCTGGGGGGCAGGCAGAGTGAGGGCTCCTGCTCTGTGCTGCTGGGAACGGGCACCAGAGAGAGCAGGTGCAGCCTATCCATCTCCTTAGACAGACACTCAGTGCCTCCAGGGGGCCGTTAGACCCCAATGGTGCCTGATGCATCATTAGTCAGCCCAGTTCGTCCTCCTTCAGGCCAACATTCAGCACACAGATCTGGACATCCCAGATTAGCCAAGAGCTTCTCAGTTCATGAAACTCAACTCCACCTCAATCTGGTAGGCTTTAAGGCCAGAAATGAAAGGGTCTGTAGAGGTTCGGGGCTTGCCAGAAAAGGAAATGGGCCATGTACCTGGTCCATGTTAGTGAGGGAGTGACTCCATTGATGATACGGCATTAGGGCTATCCATTTAGCTATTTTACTAAACAAATCATTGTTATGATAGAGATGACTTTGAACCTTATTTCTTAAGAACCAAAAATCCCTTCTTGGGAGAATATTGCAGTCATACCAGAAAGACACACTATTTGGGTTTGGGGGTGGAGGCTTGGGACATAGCTGTCAATTCTCAAGGCTTTACTTCTGATTCTGTGCTCAGGAATTACTTCTGACAGTACTCAGGGGGATCTTATAAAGTTCAGGGGATTGAATCCTGGTCAGTCACATGTAAGGAGATCACCTTTCCTGCTATATATTCTCTGACCCTGTGAAAGACACAGCTTTAAAGAAAAATATATTAATTTGGGACTGGCAAGGTGACACTAGAGGTAAGGTGTCTGCCTTGCAAGCGCTAGCCAAGGAAGGACCGCGGTTCGATCCCCCGGCGTCCCATATGGTCCCACCAAGCCAGGGGAAATTTCTGAACTCTTAGCCAGGAGTAACCCCTGAGCATCAAGCAGGTGTGCCCCCCCCAAAAAAAAAACCCCAAAATATATTAATTTAATTCTCTATTAAAATTTCAAAATCATTCTAAACTCTAGGGCATTGGGTGATGCACATATTGGAGGAGTTGATGTTAAGGGGGGAAATAAATTAAAATGTTAATTTTAATTGGAATTTCATGGAAATTTTGAAAAAAAATTTTAATTTTTAGGTATTTTCTTTTCAATTATGTGTCTAGTGCATGTTTAATCAAGAACTTTAAAAGTAGTATAGATTGCTTTTTTACATTGCAAATCTTCATTGAAATGCCTAGACATTCTTTAAGGATTTCAATATAACTTCAAATTTTTCAAAATATATTTTCAAATTATTTTGTATGTTTGTTGAGTAATGCACTCCATTATGTCTTCCAAACTGATTTCTGGGACAGGAGAGTCCTTAGTGACTGAGCATAGATAATGTCAGTCATTGGAAATTGTCTATTTTCTCATCATTATAGGCTAATATATTGGCATTCTGTGTTGCAATCTGCTAGCCTGGCTTCCAGAAGGCTGGATTATTTTCGATCAGGTCCCTAGAGCTTTTATAAAATGTTCTTTATCCTCCAGAATTGCAATGAAAGGAACATTTCCCAGCCGAGGTCAGAAGCAGGACCCGAAACAGAATGGATCAGGTCTGTTTACTTCCAAGGTCGACTTCAGTTGCCTTTCAGGGCCATTTCTGGTATGAAAAATCTCGAGCTCCATGCAGCTAGGCTTGTGATAACATTAGAACAACACACTATTTTGTTTCTAGCCCTATATGTCCTAGTTTTCCACGAATGACTCATTCTCAGCTAAATTCACTCACACATTTTAGTTGTCAGAAAGCATTAGCAATGGAGAAAGCGCCTTCTGGATGCCAATGAGTAAGAAATGAGAAGGGCATCAAGGCCCTTTTACTGCTTTTTATGGAGGAGAAAGCTTCGTCAGTGATAACTTTAAATTACAGGCTTCTACTCTTACTACCTAGTGATCACATTATTACCATATCCTTATTTTCCATGTGTTATGTGTCTATTTTGGAATAACAGGCAAACTACACAAATGGTTCTAAAATAAGAAGAGGAACTGACCTAGGTGTCCAAAAGATGAATAAATATTAAAGATCTGGCATCTACACACAATATGTACATCTAGCCCTGAGAGGCAGAGGCCCCTCCAGCTCTCATGGGTGCTTCTTCTAGTGAGTCTTAAATTCCCTCTTCTCACTGCTCCTTCTTTCTGTGGGTTGCAAGTTCCTCCCCTCATTGCTACTTCTTCCTGTGGTCCTAAGTCCCATCCCTCATATCTGTTATGTTGTGCTGCTATATCTAGCTCCTCTCCTCCATCATTCTTCTGGTACCTAGGTCTTCACATTCTGAAGCACCCTGTACCCATGGATGAGTCTGCAAGTCTTGGAATCACAAGAGCCCACATGACCACATGATTGCTCTGCCTCACACCACATGGGACATATACAGATATGTACTTCCTACTGTGAATCCAGACTCAGGTAAGTCCTGGACCCTCCATGGACATATTTCTAATAGTTCTCTTAGCTCCATCCACCTCTATCATCAGGAGGCTGGGGATAGAAATAAAACCTGCAGAGGAGCAGTGGTAGTAAGCAACCATAGAGATCTCAAACAACTTCAAATTAATAAAGATTAGAAGGCACAGGGAATACTCATTTATCATCAAGAAATTCATGCACAAAGAACTTGATTCTAAACATATGCATCTACTGATGAACCATCAAAAGTTCTGAAACAAATAATAGATAAGAAAAAATGTTTTGACAACAACATAACAGTAGTTGAACATTTAATGCCCCCACTATCACCACTGAATAGGTCAACTGGGCAAGAACTCAACAAGGAAATGCTTGCATTGAAGAAAGCAAGAAATGGAAGAGATGGGTTGAACATATATACATATATATAACATATATAAGGCATTTTGGCTATAAAAGGTAAAGGACATATCTGTGCACATGGGGCTTCCTTTGTGATGCTAGGCTGCAAAAGCAAATCCATAATATCAAGAATAGAAATCAGCCCTTTTACCCTCATGACATTCCATGACCTTTTCCTGGGTCTCATAGACTACTAGGCTAACCCCTACCACTCAGATCTCAAATCCAAAACACTCTCCTATGGACCCTTAATGCTGATACTGGCCTCTTTCATGTTTAAAATCATATTTAAACACCATGATTTACAAGTTGATCATAATGCAATTGTTTCAAATATTCAATGTTCTAACACCAATCTTATCACAAGTATGACCTGTCCCAAGTTTTCTATCAACAACCCCATGGCAGGCACAGACAAATTTATTTCTTATTGTTTGTTACAACAACATGGCAAAAAATGTTCAGTAAAAGAAAATTTGTTAAAATTGTCCTATACCATCACATGCATTTCATTGACTTATCTTTATTTCTTTTTTTACTTATCTTTATTTCTATGATAATTTTGTGCTATGAAATTATTTTATTGGAAAGAAAGGAAACATCATAATAAAACAGAACTATTTTTATTGGTGAGACAAGTACTACTGAGTTTAATGCACTGATACAAATTTGAAATTTGGAGTTTTTTTCAATTACTCAAAACTCAAAGTATCACTAAATACATACTACTAAATCTGAGATAATCATGTTGCTATGTTACCATAAAGGCATTTCAAGTATTGCTAGAAAAATGGGTAGCAGTTGATTTACTCCTGTGAAGAGTTATATTAAGAAATTGTTCAGGATATGAATAAGCTGAGAGTGGTCACCTAGATCTACTTTTAGCACTGTGGGACCTTCCATGTTCCACTGGACCTGGGAAGAGATCATGGCGCGGGGACAACTGGGAGGTTTGGAGCATTGGCACCTCCTAAATGAAAAGAGACTATTGCTAAATAATTTCAAAAAATTGCTGAGACTGGAGCAATAGCACAGCAGGTAAGGCATTTGCTTAGCATGCAATCAATGGGGATTTGGTTCCTGGCATTCTATATGGCCCTCTGACCCTAACAGGAGTTAATTTATGAATACAGAGACAAAGTAACCCCTGAGTGAATCCAGTGTGTCCTCAAAACAAAACAAAGCAAAAAAACAATGCTGACTCTTTTAAGGTAGTCTGATCTCAGGGCAGAGATCTCTGGGGCCTTCTTGAACTGGGAGTAGGTCATGTACACACCCTGTCTAAAGGCTCAGAGTCTCACACATAATGTCTTCTGGCATATAAATGGCCCAGATCCACAGTTCCACATACAATATTGAAGAAATATCAAACTAATAGATTATTCCAGTTCCACAGTTCCTGGAGCATGTGTGGCTGTGTGACTCCTCCAAATTTCACAATTGTTATAGCCCAGAAGGAGCACAGAAAATTATATGAGAAAAATTCTTAGAAATTCACCAAATGACAGAACTAAAACAATAACATAGGCTCAACTAGTACCAAGCAGCTCAGTAAATCCTCAATGACTTTACATGCTTTCATTGGTTGAATGTATTATGGTTATCACCACAGTTCAATATAGCCCAACTGATAAATTTATACTGAGTACTAGGAAGTGGCATTGAAATTACGCCTATCATCTTGTCCTGCACATGACTATGTGAGGCAGAATTTGAATTGCCATCCACTGGATAGGGAATCTATGAAAGCAATTCTGTTTATTGGCACATGATTTTTTTTGTTAAAATTTGCCTTATTTTTTAACAAGCAAGCAAAGAGTTTCACAGAGTGCTGAGTACTATTAAGGGAAATTTAATTGTATATTCAATCAGAGAAATTAAATGTACATTTACATTGATTATAAGATTAAGAAGAGAAACGTAAAAATGCTGACCATTCTCAACAGTATACCAGAGAGAATGCATCAGGGTCAATCATTCATATAGAGTGATGAGAGATGCACATCAGGGTAAAATAAAGACAGAGAAATGTAAATTAAGGAAGGACTCCAGTGGATTTCAACAATGTAATCATACAATTAAGTCAACATGAAGGATTTGTCGTCAGGATGATGACTCAATTTTGGGTTTAAAAGTGAGGAGATTAATTTCTGAGTCTGCATATGCATTTCCCCCTATTCTCTTAATAGCCCTTATTTTTGAGTAGTTTGAGATTTATAACAGAATTGAGGAGGAAGTGCGGAGGGATTCCGTATGCTCCTTCTTTCTACATGTGTACAAATTTGCCACTATGGTATTTTTATTACTTATGGTTGTTTAGAACTCTTGTATTTTCAAATAAGTATGAATATTT
>PVKC010006396.1:0-32062 GCA_004027635.1 Crocidura indochinensis
ATAGTTTATAATTTATAACTGTAGATGTATCATATACTTTCATAATAGCAGGAAAATATAAAGTTAGTCCATAAAAAATAAAACAATACAAAGTTCTGAGGTAAAAGAATTTTAAATAGTAGGTGCTAATTTATGTTAAAGCAATATTGAATACATCTAAGAAGATTATAAGATATTTCTAAATAATTTCATGCATCAATTCAAGAAGCCTATCATTTATTATAAGAATGTAATAATTTGGCAAGAAATAAGAGAGACATAAGATAGATTCATGGTGGCACTTTCAAATTGTATATAATCACTATTGAGAGTGATTTAGCAAACACATATTTAGATTACTCTTGATTGATAGCAGTTACTCCAAAATTTGACTTAAAATGCAACAAATATAAATTGTGTGTATATTAGACTCGCTAAAGGAGTATGAAGTAGAACATAGGAAGATATGTGTGTACTAGACAAAAATAATGGAAATTCTGCTGTCCGTAGTATATTTTAAATATTACAGATTATAGATAATATAGATATTTTATATAATGTGTAATACGTGGTGGGGTGTTTTTTTGTTTTTGTTTTTTGAGCTGCACCTAGTGATGCTCAGGGGTTACTCCTGGTTATATGCTCACAAATAGCTCCTGGCTTGTGGGGCCATACGGAAAGTAATACATGTAGATGAGAAAATAATCTAGATGAAATAAGAATAGAAGAAGAGAGGGAGTTAAAATAGTTTTTAGAGAAAATAACATGGCAAAATAGCTTTAGAAAGAATACAAACTTACAGGTAGAATGAGTATGAATATTTGTTTAATCATTTAGACCTTGGAAATAAGGAAGGAATAGAGATTAAGTTAAGGGCATTAGCGTTGAATTCAAGAAGAGCCCATGAAAATCATACTGCAGGGAAAACAATGAAGCTATAGTAATTGCAAAGTAGTTCACATAATGTGTGCATGGGGAGGAGGGAAGAGCAAGGAATAGTGGCTGACTATGTATCTTATATAATATGCACAACAAGATGCTTTTAGTGATAAGTAAGCAAAAATAATTAAAGATTTAACATGATTTACTGGGGCTATGAATTTAGAAACATCAGGACACATGACTCATAGCTATAAAGACATTAGAAAGGAAAATGAAAACAGAGGTGAGTCTGTTTTATTTATTTATTATTTTGGGGGAGCTTTTTTTGGGGGGGTCACATCCGGTGACGCTCAGGGGTTACTCCTGGCTATGCACTCAGAAATCACTCCTGGCTTGGAGGACCATATGGGTTGCTGTGGGATTGAACCGCGATCCCTCCTATGCTAGTGCTGGCAAAACAGACCCCTTACAGATCCTCACCACCACTTAGGCCCCGAGTCTATATGTTTTTTAAAAAAAATAAACTTCAGAGATAATAAACTTTGGAGAGTTAATATAGGAGGAAAGGCACCTGTGTTTTCTTCAGTTGACCCTAATACCAGTATAGTCTCCCAAGCACTGTTAAGGGACACTTCAGAGCACAGAGTCAGAAATAGTCTCTAAATGTTGCTGAGAATGAACCACTCTCCTCTCAAAATAGTATACTATGAAAAGAATTAGAAAAATAAACTATAATAAATTATTAAGTACCTTATTATTTACAACCTTTTATTGTTTGAGATGATTATGTCTAGTCTTAAGCATTTTTCTTATTTCTTCCTATGAGATGTTCCTGATTTTTTCTTAAAGTATAATTATTCCTCTCATCATCTCCAAAAGCAAAAACAATGGCATCTTTTCAGCAGCTCCTTCCAGGTTCTTTGATGAATAAATTGAGATCGTTAAACTTGAGACTAATTGTGCCAACAAACTATATCCAGCTTAAATACAATAATGACAATTGACCTTTGATGGCTAAAGCAGCAGGTACAAGAAACCTAGACGCAACCTCTACATCAGTCTGCCCAGAAATATTAGATCTGGCCATTGTCATACATCTTTCTTATATTTTGTCCCAACATCTAACTCAGTGTTAGAGAAAGCCAGTGATATTCCATAGACTAATCCCACAATTTCTAATCAAGCTAAGCTGCAATGACATCCTACCTGAAGATTTTCAGCATACCTTTGTGGTTTGTTTCTTTGTTTGCTTGCTTGTTTGTTTGGACTGTGGGCCACACTCAGTGATGTTGAGGGTTTAATACTGGTTCTGCACTCAGGAATCATTCCTGGCCATAGATAGACTGGACTAGTCTATTCCCTGTACTATTGTCTGCCGAGTTTTGTATACTTTTCACTATAAAGTTATCACAATTAAGGAATTGTCTTTGGATTCTTACCAAATAAGAATGATTCTGGCTCTACCTTCTTTGTGATAACAAATGCTGAAATACCTTTGTTTTTTTTTCTCATTTTGGTTGTCTTTGTTTCTAAATATTAAAGTCCTATATCATTCTACTCATTTTAGAGACAAGAAAATTGAAGGCCACCTTAATTGCTACTTCCTGTTACTAACTATAAATATAAAACAGCATTTAAAAACATATTGCATCCCCTTTATATTCTTTATTCCAAGACCTTTCTTATCTATCTATCTATCTATCTATCTATCTATCTATCTATCTATCTATCTATCATCTATCTATCTATCTATCTATCTATCTATCTATCTATCTATCTATCTATCTATCTATCTATCTATCTATCTATCTATCTATCTATTACTTCTCATTAATAGCCCAGATGGTTTTTATGCTGAGTGATGAGTCTTGGAGAGAAGAAAAAATTTCAAGGAATAAAGTTATTCAAGCTTATCAATTTCACAACTGAGCTCATAACTGCCACAGTCGTCAAGAATCAAAGCATCTGGAGTGAAACAAAGGTGATTCGTCATAGGCGAGAGTCAGAGAGATGCCAGAGTTGGAATCAGTTTTAATAGCAAGTAAAAAAATCTGTTTTTAAATCTCAGCTCTGCTGAAATTCTGTCAAAAAGTCACAGATGCATCTATGTTGTTATGTCTGCTTTCATTGACATTTAGTTATTAATGCGGAAAAGGATAAAGACATTTACTGCATAGCTGTTTTCTACGAATTAGGAGACAGGCTGTGGCAGTTTAATCTAAAAAAGATTGCAAAATAAAACCACCTATAAATCTCAGACCTGAAAATTATTTATTATATAAAGATCCTACATATCTCTACCTTCTTTATTCTTATCTCAAAGTATTGCACAGCTTTTATTTTGGAGGTCTTTGGGGGTAACTTCCATAAGGTGCTAAGGGGCTTTTGGGGTGATGTCAGTGTTAGCAGTATTATTCCAACTAGGCTTCTGCTTTGTTTTTAGAATTCAAGCTGCAGTGCTACTGATTCCTGAGATTTTGGGGAATTATCAAGGCTATTCCAGCAGTACTCAGGGCTTCCACATCCTATAATGCTGCAAGACCATTGGGATTAGGCTCAACAATGCTTCAGGGGCCACATGGCTGCATGGATTAAACTTATTTCAACTACATGCAAAGCAGACACACAAACCTCTCTACTATCTCTCTGGCATCAACTACTCAGGTTAAATAAAAGATAAAAATTGGAATTTGTCTCTTAAGGAATAAAAATGCAAATTAGTTATTGATTAACAAGGTTTATAGCCCTTTCACTAATTAAAAAGTTAGACTAGAGTTAAATGGATGCATTAGTAATTTTATTTAGTGACCTAGAAAGCCTTCCTATATATCTTAAAATCTAACATTTTAATGGCTTTCTTTTCAATATGGTGGGGATTGTTTTTGTCTTATATATTTATATATTTATAGATAATATGGATATATATTTTTGCCTTTGACAAAGTTCAATTTATCATTTTGACCTACTTCAAAGATTAATTATTAATTATTAAAATCACTGTCAAAGACATTGACTTTCTACACTCCACTTTACTGATGTAGTTACATCACTCTAATTTTTTGTTTTGTTTTGTTTTCTGGGGACTATACCCAGAAGAACACAGGGGTCACTCCTGGCTCTGCACTCAGAAATCGCTTCTGGCGGACTATATTGGATGCCGGGGATCAAACTCGGGCTCTCCTGGGTCAGCCACGTGCAAGGCAATTGCCCTATCACTGTCCTATCAATCCAACCCCAACATCACTTAAAATTTAACAACAGATAGGATGTAATTGGTGAATTTATTTCAATCAATAAAACTGGGTCCTGAATTCTCTATGTGCTAAATTTTAATGATTTAAACTTGAATTTAATTTACATGAGAAGCTATTATCAATCAGAGTTAACTCACTGCAGAGAATATTCTTTCTGAGATTGATTAGTCTTTCTGAGATAACTGAAAAAAATCTATTCAAATTGCCATAATTAATTGTTTACAGCCACAGAGGAAATTTTTAGGGAAAAATTGTAATTTGAATAATAATAATACAAAAAGAAATATACTGAGAATTAATATATCAGACTATATATACAACTACTGCTCATAAGTATTTTGCAAATTTAAGAATCTTCTATGCTAGATACAGTGAATATCATATTAGAAATATAATATTTAGAAACTCTTTATGAAGAAACTTTAAATTAGGAAAACTGCAACCACAATATTGTAATCTGGACTTACATATATAGTTGTGCCTTCTAAAATCTCATTATTCATAGGAAGAATTCACTATTAGCTTTTAATTAAGGCAGATGAAAGTCAATATAAGATTTTTGAAGAGTGACTCCTTAATGTCAGTATTATGTGTTTGCAAGATTTTGATTCTGCCAAGATATTAAAATAATTCAACTTCTTTGTACCTGAAAGTTTTCCAAGTGATATGATGAAGGATACACTTATATAGTTCACAAGTGTCATTTAAAAGGAATCACGCCTTAGGTCATATCTACCATTAACTTTCTATTTCATTTAAGACGTCACATCTTTAAAAGAAGTAATACTGTTTAGATCAAAGATTGTGGACTAAAAACATAACAGATTTCAAATACTCTTGTAGAGAAAAAGATTAAATGATAAAATGAATCATTGTGTATATCATAAAAGCAAGGACATATAAGCAAAATAATATATACTACTAATACAACATAAATAAAATATTTCTCAGCATCAAATATCTATATATGTTATAAAGTGTCAGAGATATAGTTTTACAAAAAATGCTGTAGAGGTGAAATATGAAAATCACATATATTTTTTTTAATAATTGACACATGCTTATATTTGTGTATCAACATTTAAACTATGTCAGTCACCCCTAAGCATTTCTTTCTGTTTTGAAGGTTTCTCACTACACCAACCCCATGAAGATCATCTACCATGAGACCTAACCTCATCAGGAAGTTAAATGCATAACTATTGATAACTATAAAGTACATCTGTGAAGCAGAAACCTAAAATTTAGTCATGTTCAATAATTATCACCTCAAGTTTGCTGAACTCAGGTTAAATGTATAAAAATCCAAAACACATTATTTTTTTTGCCACACCCATTTGATGCTCAGGGGTTACCACTAGCTATGCACTCAGAAATTGCTGCTGGCTTGAGGGACCATATGGGATGCCCAGGGGATGGAACCACGGTCTATCACTAATCATAGGCTATGACTAGCAAGGCTTATTTCTAGTGCCACTACTCCGGCCCACAAAACACATTTTAACAGAAATTGAATATCCAGGCAAGAAATCTATTTCCAGTTATCTTGAATATAACACAGCTAGACAACTCTGTAGGTTAAACAGATCCTCAAGGTCTTTAATAATCTTTCATTAGAAAGCATGCCTATAGTCCTTCTTTCTAACAAACATTAGCAATTACAGAACATGGCAGAAGGGACAATATTTTCCCTGGGTGAATTTTTAAGAAAATGGAAATTCTAAATCCCTCTTTTGAAATATCTGCTCTTAAAAATCCAGCCATTATACCCTGAATATATCCAAACAGCTCTCCTGGAGAGTTCAGTGTGGATAACTGGAGAAGCTTGTGCAATTCTCAGACTATAGCCAAAAGAAGTTTAGTACTTGTGTATCTTGTATATTGGGAATAGGTTCTGCTGTTATAGCCACTGAAACCACATCTGATGAAGATGAACCTGCTTATGTGCAGATGTGCCTAGAGCAAAGTATATTCTTGCTAGAGATTCAGATCTAACGTTTCTCAGGGATTGTTTACAATGATAGATATAAAGAAAGAAATGGGGGGGGGCGCAAAACTATAGTGGAGTGGATAGCTTTGCATGCGACAGACCCAGGATGGACCTGGTTTTGATGCTGGGTGTCCCATATGGTCCCCCAATCCAGGAGGGATTTATGAGCACATAGCCCTGAGCATCTCTGAGTGTGGACTGCAAAAACCAAACAAATAAACAAAAAAGAATAGAAATTTCTTTTACTGAAAATTAGGATTTGATATGATAAAACCTAGAACATGTAACACCTATTTGGGATTCCATAGACAGGATCTAAAAGGAATTCCAGGAGGTTAGTGAAAAAGAAAGATTCTGTGATTTAAAAGAATAAATATTAAAATCTAGTTTGTTATTTCGTGAGTGAAACTTTGAGAACATTGTTTGTGGCAGAAACAAATATGAAAAGAAAATAAGAAATGCTAACTGGGGGATATAACAAGAAAGATGAATTTAAAAATTGGTTCCTCATAACCATGTAAAGAAAGTCATACCAGGAGACAGAGATGAACTATCAAATGAATCATTGTCAATTAAAGGGACTTTAATTAAAGAATGTGGGAGACAGAGCAGCCAAGACTTCCTGGTTGTGGTGTTTCACTTCCTTTTTCCCTTTTCTCTCTCAAAGTGAGGTTGAAAACTTCTAGAAGTACTCTGCCCATTTTTGGCTTATTTGATTTTTACCCCACTTTATTGCTCTTCTTTTCTTCAAACAAAACCACGTAACTTAAATTATCTAGTACTGACTGTCAAATAGAAGGGGAAAGAGTGGAGGTTATCAAGACCAAACAGTTGTATGATCATTAAGTAGCAAGCTAGACACAGAGAGGACCACTTATACTAGCAACCCGGGGGTTGAGGGTAGGGGATATGGGATGCAAGATGGCAACGGGGGTTGAGGGAGGACAACTTTGGTGATGGGAATTCCCTGACACATTGTTAATATGTACCTAAAATATTACTGTTAAAGATATGTAAGCCACTTTGGTCAAAATAAAAATTATATCAAAAAAAGAAAAAAAGAAAAATTACCTTATCTTTACTTATTTAGTATATTTTTTGAGGGGGGGAGATCACACCTGGTGGTGCTCAGGGATTACTCCTGGCTCTGTATTCAGAAATTGCTCCTGGCAGGCACAGTGAGACCATATGAGATGCCGGGACTTGAACCACCGTACATCCTAAATTTGCTGTATGCAAGGCAAATGCCCTTCCACTGTGCTACCTTTCCATCCCCAAACTGCCTTATCTTTAATATCAGTAAAATATAAGCTATTTAAGAAATAACTTCAATGATATGACTTTGTGATATGACTATAAGACCTTCACAATGTCTTTGTACAAAGCAACTATTTTGACTTTTATGAACATTTAACATGCAATTAGGATAATTCTAATAATATTAATAAAATTTCTTTTAGAATTTTCTACTAAAAATGACATGACTTTATTGCAGATATGTCTTAAGGTTCATTTTATATAGATGAATAGACTTCCATAAATTTTAATTATGTAGTCCATGCAATCCATGGCTTTTTATAAAAGGTAATTAAGTTTTGTTACAAAAGGAAACAGTATTTCTTTTGTTGAATAGGTTTGAAAACAAATGAATTAATGAAGTTTGCTCATAATTGGATAGATATGGAGATTATGATGCTTAGTGAAATGAATCATAGAAATAGAATAACCTCACTCATTTTGGGATATAAAAATATAGTATGATAATAATATTATCCAGAGACACAGAGATGAGAGCCAGGAGAAACAGTCCATGGTAGGAAGCTTGCCACAGATAGTCATGTAGTGCATGAAGTTAGGTCACAGAAGGGCCTACTGTGATAATTTACTGGAAATAATCACTCTGGAAAGAATCTGGTACTGAAAAGTGATTATATGATATGCATGGGTATCTCTTAATTAACAATAGTGCAAACAACAGTGTCTAAAATGGAAATAAAAGAACAAAAATATGGAAAAGTCAAATATCTTTCCCCCAGAAGCTGGCAGTTGGAGTTGGAAGAACATTAGTGGTGGGAAATTTGCAGTGGTGAAGGATGCTCTACGTTGTATGACTGAAATTCATCATGAACAACTTTGTAACTATGATAAAACTCAGCCTTGTAACCACTGTGTTTAAATAAAGTAATTAAATTAATTGAAGAAAATGAAGTCTAAGTCTTCAAGTGTTCTACCTATGAGTTACTTAATGAACTTATGTATTCAGGATTAATCTCAAATGCTTTAATCTACTTTGAATTGACTTTTGTGTAACATGTGATATATGGATCTATCTTTAATTTCTTAAGCGTGGTTATCCAAGTGTTTCAGCACAATTTGTTGAAGAGACTGTTTTCTATTTCAAGTTCTTGATTCTTTGTCAAAGATTGACCATATACACGGGGGTCTATCTATCACCAGATATTCTATTCTGATCCATTGGTGTGGAAGTCTGCCTTTGTTCTAACACCATAGTGTTTTGGTCATTTTAGCTTTAAAGTAGAGTTTCAAATTAGGCAATGAGATATCTCCCAGTTTCTTTTTTTGCAATATGGCTTATTCTATCCTAGGTCTTTTATGGTTTCACACAAACTTTATAATATATAGTTATAAGTTCTTAAAAGATGTTGAAATTCAAATCTGAATTTGAATAGGGTTTGCATCAAATTTATGTAGTATTTTTGGTAAGATGATCATTTTGATAATATTCAACCCATGAGCATGGAACATTTTTCCATTTCCTTATGCCTTCTTCAATTTCTTTTGTAAGTATTTTGACATTTTCATGATGTAGGTCTCTCACTTCCCTTGTTATGTTGATTCCTAGATATTTGATAGTTTTGCACACTATTTGAAAATAAGATAGACTTCTCAATGACAGGACATCAATGTTAAGACTATAACATCAAATTTGAGTAAATGGAACTACATTAAACTGAAAAGTTTCTGTATTGCAAAAGAGACATGGGCTAAAATTAGAAGAGAGGTAACTTAATGGAGAAAAAATTTACACTTAACATATCAGCAAATGGTTTGATATCTAGGATATACAAAGTACTCAGAAAGGTTATCTCTCCAAAACCTAAAATCTCCATTGCTAAATAGGAAGAAAAAATGAACAGACTCTAGTCCAAGGAAGACAAATATGTGGCCAACAGACACATAAGAAAGTTCATCATCACTTGTCATTATGGAAATCCAAATCAAGACATCAATGAGATATCATCTAATACCAGTGAGGATGGTACATATCAAAAATACAGGGAACAATCTCTTTTATTGGGGTTGCCCTGAGAAAGGAACTCTCATTGACTGCTGGTGACAATGCTTCGTGGTCCAATCTCTATGGAAAACAGTATGGAGGTTCTCAGTAAATTTATATTTGAGCTTTCATTTAACCCAACAATTCCACTTTTGGGTCTATGTGTCTTGGACAGAAAAAAAACAATTATCCCAAAGGATGTATGCACATTGCTATTCATTGCAGCAGCACTCAGTACAATAGCTAAGAAAAGGAATAAACCTTGATATCAAAAATACATGAGTGAATCATGATATTGTGGTACATTTGTACAATGGAATACTACATAACTATAATGAATGATACATTTGTTTGTTGCAACATAGATGAAACTGAAAGATATTATGTTAAATGAAGTAAGTTAGAAGAAGGATAAATACAGACTATTACTAATATATGGTATTTATAATAGCTCTGTAAACTTCCATGAATAATAAACAGACTAGAAGACTATTCAATGATACTAAAAACAAAATGGAACAAAACTCTCCAGTGATACACTACAACATTAAATATTATAATATACAAATACACCCAAGTGTATAAAATGATCAGGCACTATTTAGTGGAATCAAGTATGAAAGTCTTCTAATTCTATGTAAGTTTATATTATAAAGAATCTTGTACTTACTTTTAGTAAACAAATACACATTTAGAAAAGCTTCTAATATACATAATTTCCCAAACTGCTGAGAAATTGAGAATAAATTAAGAAACTTAGAGTACCAAAATAGATAGGACAATTGAATCCAACATTTTTCTCTTTGCAAGAAACATATTTTAATAGTCAAAGCAAACTTAGACTGAAAGTCAAGCTTTGGAAGACAATCATTCAACCAACAACTTTCTTCAAAACTGTGGGGCAGCCATACTTATATCTGATGACAGAAACTGTAGGTGCAAAATGATTATAAGAAACAAAGTGGGTGAGCTGGAGAGATAGCATGGAGATAAGGCATTTGCCTTGCATGCAGAAGGACAGTGGTTTGAATCCCAGCATCCCAAATTGTCTCCCGAACCTGCCAGGGGTGATTTTTGAGCATAGAGCCAGAAGTAACCCCTGAGCAGTACCAGGTGTGACCACCCCCCCAAAAAACACAAAAAAAAAAAACATAAACAAAAAACAAACAAAAAAGACACAACGAAGAAACAGAGAATAATTTCTCAATAATCAAGAGATATGTAACTCATAAAGAAATCATGTTCCTAACCATATAAAGCATCCAAGGTGATGACAGCAAAATATTTAAAACAGTTGCTAGCAGACTTGAAGAAAGATATCAACAATAATACAATAGTAGTTGGACTTCAACACTGGTCCCTCATCTCTTGAAAAATCAACTATGCTGAAAGTCAACAAGAATGTACTATCTTTGAAGGAAGATTGGAAGAGAGGGGCTTATGAAATATAAAAATTATTTTATAATTTTAGGGCTTTTATCTCTAAATAGCTAAATGTACATTCTTCTCTAATGCACATGAAGCATTCTCCAAAAGAGAACACATGCTAGACCACAAAGCATACCTCCATAAAATCAAGAGGATAGAAATTATATCAACTATACTCTGAGATCATGATGCACCAAAATTAGAAGTGAATTACAAACAGAAATAGAGAAATGACTTTAACACCTAAAATTACTCACTACTGAATAGTCATTTGGTCAGAGGGAAAATCAAAGAGGAAATCAAAAGATTCCTATGAATAAATGAGAATAAACATACAGATTATTAAAATCTGTAGAGCACAGCAAAAGCAATAATAGGGGGAAAGTGTTATAGCTTTGGAAGGTATCATCAGGATGGAAGAAAGTGGTTACATAATTAACTTAATGGCACAGCTCAAGCAATTGAAAAATGGCCTAAAATTGAGCAGAAAGCAGGTGGGGAGGAAGAAAAAATAAAATTATAAAGTGGAAATTAATGAATTGGAAGCCCTCCCAAAAAATCAAAGAGATAAATCAAAGCAAGAGTTGTTTCTTTGAAGAAATAATTAAGATTAATAAACTACTGGCAAGACTCATGAGAGAGAGAACTTTAATAAATCAAAGCAGATGTGAAGGAGGGATATCACAACAGATATCACAACAGTAATTCAAAGAGTAATCTGATTACTTTGAGAATTTTTATGTCAGAAGAAATTGATTGGACTCCTATAACATTCCTATAACCTTTCAAAGTTGAGCCAACAGATTGCGTGTACTAACCTATCACTGTTGAAATTCAAATGGTAATCAAAAGTCTTTCAAAAACAAAAGCCTTGGCCTAAATAGATTCACTAGTGAATTCTTTCAAACATTGAAAGATAATCTCCTGTTAGACTCTTCTAAGAAATTGAAGAAATGGAAACACATCCAAACAGTTTCTATGAAGGTAACATCACCCTGATACCAAAAGCAGAGGAGAAAGCACAAAAAAATCATAATTATAGGAATATCCCCTTGATGAATACAGATGCAAAATTCTTAAACAAAATACCTGCAAATAGAATCCAAAAATTCATCAAAAGGATTATACATCCTTACCAAGTTGTATTCATCCCATTTATTCAAAGATATTTAAACTTATGGGGGTGAATAAATATAATATATCATATGAATAAAATAAAAATAAAAATCATGATCATAATAACAGAAGTAATGAAAGCATTTGATAAGGTCATGAACACATTCATGTTAAGAATTCCCAGCAAGATGGGATTTAAATGAATTTTCCTTAATAAAGTCAATGCCTCTTAACACAAGTTCATGACAAACATATTAAGTGGAGAAAAATTAAAAGCCTTTTCTGGTACAAGAGAAAGCTTTCCACTCTTGACCCTTCTGTTCAATATAGTACTGGAAGTACATGCCATAGCAATTATTCAAGAAAAACATATCAAAGGAATCCACATAGGAATGGAAGTAATCAAGTTCTCACTGTTTGTGGATGGCGTGATACATTTATACATGTAGATACATGTTTATACAAAATATATCAATGTATATATCTAGAAAATTTATTTAGATTTCTATATACGAATAATTAAAGATACATCAAATATTTCTTCTCATAAGAAATATGAAATATTAAAAATTAATATACAAAATATATTAAATGAATTCCATTCAAAATTGTGACTCTGGTAATCAAGTGCATTGGAACAACTTAAATTAAGAGGGGAAAAACCTATACAAACATTGATGCAAGAAATAAAAAAGGACACAAGGAAATGTAAAAACGTCCCCAGCTTATGGATTAAAAGGATTAACATCATTCAAATCGCAATATTTCACAAAGCACTGTAAAGATTTAATACAACACCAATAAGGACACACAAGATATTTTTCAAAGAAATAGATCAAACCTCATGATATTCATATGGAACAATAAACTACCATGAATGGCATAAACAATTCTTTGGAAAAGAAGATGAGAAGCGTCACCTTCCCCAACTTTAAAATGTACTATAAAGAAGTAGTCTCTTAAAGAGCATAGTTAGACATAACTTGTAAAATTTCTTGTCATTTTTAAATGCACATAATACATCCTTTACTTTGTACTTCTTATCTTTGTATTGTGTAGACTAGAACAAAAGTAACATTTACATTTTTTCTGCTTAAATTATATAGATTTTTATTTAAATAAATTTTATTTATTTTTTGGTTTTTGGGTCACACCTAGCAGTGCTCAGGGGTTACTTCTGGCTCCATGCTCAGAAATTGCTCCTGGCAGGCACGGGGGACCATATAGGGCGCCGGGATTCGAACAGATGACCTTTTGCATGAAAGGCAAACAGCTTACCTCCATGCTATCTCCCGGGCCCCTATTTAAATAAATTTTAATGTAATGGTTTATTAAAATTAAAATCTTAAGCAATAAAAATTTGTTCTTATGTAAAAAAAGATGGACCCTCACTTCAATATAATGGACTTGATTATTCTGAGATTAACCCTCAGGTATATGGTTAATAAATATTTAATAAAGGATCAAGAAATAAGGAGAGGAAGGAAAACTTCTTCAACTGTGGTGTTGGCCAGACTGGTAAACTACTAGCAAAATAAGTGAACTCAGACCTCTCTTTAATGCAACACACAAAATTTGAATCAAAATTGATTAAAGACTTGAAACCATAAGGTATATAGATTGAACACTATTGAGCAAGCAAGTAGAACCTAAGATATACAAATGAGACTACATTAAATTAAGAAGCTTCTGCTCCTCAAAGGAAATGATGACTAGAGTACAAAGAATTCTCACAGAATGGAAGAAACTATTCATCCAATGTCCATTTAATAAGAAGTTAATATGTCTAAGATATATAAGGCACTTGTAGAACTAAACAAGAATAAAATATTTCTAACCTCAGACAAGTTAATAAATATATACAACAAATTATCCATTAGTTATGTATGTATATCATATTGTAAAATTAGTAAGTTGCCTTGTTCATTAAAGCACCATATAGATGAATAATGAATGTGAGATGGGGAGTATATTTATTTAATTGGGACTGAGGGTCTCTCATCTACGTATTTTTCAATGCTTATCATCATCTCAACTGGAAATGATTTTGATTAAAAGCTATTACATTTTTGGGGTTGGAGCAATAGCACAGTGGCAAGTTTTTGCCTTACATGTGGCCAATCTAGGTTTGATCTCTGGTGTCTCAGATGGTCCTGATCCTGCTGTGTGATTCCTGAACACAAAGCCAGGAGAAACCCCTAAGCACAGCTGGGTGTGCCCCCCAAAGAAGAGCTATTACAATTTAATAAATAATCAGTATATTAATTTAAAAATCATTATAGATATTTGAAGCTTCCTCATACCTATGAGAAATGTTGGTACATATATCTTATCCATATAATGATGTTGATAGATTTGTGATATACAACATTAAGTTGCAAATAGCTATAACACATAAATTTATACATACAGCAAGTCAAAATGTCAGTTTACAAATTAGAATGATCAGTATAAAAATTCCAAATTCTTTTTTGTCAAAAGTAAGGCAGACACAAATTTGAGAATTGGAGATTGGAATTTCAGTGGTGACTTAAATTTTTTTCTCAGAAGTAAGGACATGGAAGCAAACTATGTCTGTATGTTTAAATGTCTATATTTACTATAAGATATTTATTAATTTTATGCAGTGAAAGAAGTCACTTGCAGGATTTCAAAGTTCCAAAATTTAGGTCATATTTAGTAAAACTGTTGCCTTAACCTTTGTAGAAAGCTGATATTTAAGTGAAAAATGAAAGAATTAGTAGGCTTGGAAATTGGAGCAAGCAAAAGAAGAGCACTATAAAAAGAGATAAGACAGGTGGTAAATATGAACCAATAAAAGAAAGAAATATCTTGTTGCTTGAATAGTAGGAGTGTTGTGAGGGTGGCATAATTTCTAGATTTTAAATAGTAGCTATTCTAATAATGACTCTAAAATTTTTAATGTATTTGAAAGTCAAATAAGTAATTGCCAATTCATGGAAAATCTGAAAATTAGAAGATTCCATGATTTATAAGGTTGATTATATCCATAAGATTTAATGATAAACATTCAGTATTTCTGAGAAGATAGACGTTTCATATCCCAGCAAAATCTGATCTGCCTGACCTTTAAGGAATTGGTAGAAGCTTTGGTTTAATGGAGACTTTTATTGCTTTGGATCCCTTGATGATTTGATATATACAAACATCCAATTGAGAACTGTCAAAGTATCCTAAAAGATAGGTTATCTAGTCACTATTAAATGAAGAAAAATGTCTTTCATAAATTTCCTGTAAGACAACTGTGAAATATCAGCACACTGCAATGATAAAAAAAAAGGTCCATTTTCAAGATGTTGAACAGAAAATAACTTTTTCTGTCCCTGTGTGTTCTGGTGGCTTCTTCTATATCTAGAATCAAAATTCAAATAATCATCTTGGATAAATTAACTATTTTGAACAATTAAAACATTGAATTCACTATTTTTTGACGAAAATCATGTAAAACCAAGATAGAGAATAAAATTAAGGACCATTTCAAGCTACAAATTATGTGTGAAAACCCACATCAATGCATTATAATAAAATATTTTCAGAGACAGATCTGGAATTTGTTATCTGACATTGAGGTGAAAAGTGTATCTCAGACAAACACAAAGCAGAATTATTTTTTTGTTTTGTTTTGGTTTTTGGGTCACACCCAGAAGTGTTCAGGGGTTACTTCTGGCTCTACACTCAGAAATCGCTCCTGGCAGGCTCAAGGGACCATATTGGATACTGGGATTTGAACCACAGTCCTTCTACATGCAAGGCAAATGCCCTACTTTCATGCCATCTCTCTAGCCTAATACAAAGCAGAATTAAAATACATGTATATTAGGGGAGAGGGCAGGTGGTATTTGGGAACATTGGTGGCAGAAAATGTGTAGTGGTGATGGAATGGGTGGTGGACATTGTATGACTTAAACTTAGTCATGAACAATTTTGTAAATATGTATTTCATGGCAATTCAATTAAATAATTTATTTAAAATATATATCTGTAAGGGAAATTTGGATGAGCTAAAAATAGGTACTAAAGCTGCCAACTTCACAACATTTTCCCATACTATAAAACAAAATCTGTGATACTGCAGTAGAAACACAACAAAAGTATGTGTTGCTAACACATCAATAATACATTCTGAATGCAGAACAATTCTAAAAACACTTAATATAAAGCAAACATGTTTATTATCTAAGGGAGAGATGCTTGATTTTAAGGGAGTCATGAATAAAAAGAAGAAAAACCTAATACATGTAGACTATGTCCCTATTGATTTTCTTTTATTATAGCTAACTATATTCTACTAAAACACTTTTATTAAGGTGTTGCAAAGGTGAGGCAAGTTAGCATACTACTAAATATTTTTTATTTATTTATTTTATTATATTTTAAGTAACATTGTTACAATAATGCCAACAATAACAATGTACCAAATTACTGCATAACCCCACCAAAATGCCCACAGCTGTTTGCCACCACACTCATGCCAGCTCTTGACTGATTATTATTCCTCTCTATGGAAGTCCACTTCTGTTTTTTAATGTTTGTAATGACAAACCTTTACCCTTGAATTACAACTCAAAATGTTTAAATATGAAATTGAAGATTATACATTTTTCTGTCCTTAAGAAAATCTAATATTTTTATAATCTAATAAGTCCAAGTATTAATCAATCCTCTTAAAAGGTAGTTTAACTGAAGTTTTTGGGAGTTTTATTGGGGGGGTGGTTAGGGGCCACACCCAGTGATGCTCAGAGGTTATTCCTGGCTATGCACTCAGAAATTGCTCCTGACTTGGGGGACCATATGAGTCGCCCTGGGATCGAACAGAGGACCGTCCTGAATTAGCCATTTACAAGGCAAAAGCCCTACCGCTGAGCTATGGTTCTGGCCCCTAACTGAAGATTTTATAAGGTCTTTCTACTAAGATGTTACTCACAAAGATTCTGTTGCTAACAAGTCAAGTTTTGCTGGGGCAATGCAGTGTTATCAATCAGAAAAATAACTCGCTTGGATTCTTTTATAATTGACTGTCCCAAGAGGTATTGCTTGACATATGTCAGATTGCTCTTCCAATTGCTCTCCCAGATTATTAGACAACATAAAGAATATTTTTGAAAGTAAATCTTTCAACTAAAAAGAAAGATACTTTAGAGGATCTCTCTTTCCCAAGATATTGTGAAGAGAAGATTTTCAGTGTGCCCTGGGAAGAATGACTTGAAGGTAAAGGTCTCAGGAGATCACAGCATTCAGTGAAACCAGAAATAGATAGAGATGAAAAGAATGAGAAGACCAACCCAACAGCCTGTACTGTGGTCGCTTTCTCAAGTTGTGATAAGGAATATATAGCTGTGGGAGTTTCTCTGGTAGACAAAGAAGAAAAATATTCAAAATCCCCCATAGAAGTGTGAAGAAAAAATGTGTCATCTTAATGGCTACAGCCTTGTGTTACTCTGGAAAGGCTGTACATGTCTGTAACAGTCTGAAGGGAAGTTGTGAGGCAGTTGGGTTATTCTTATAACCAGCTCAAAGTGATTCTAGCATCCTCCTCCTTTTAGGTGGGTCAGAAGCAGAAATTTTAGCATTTATTTTCTTTTTATTTACCGATATACTGGGATTGAAAAATTGTTAACGACAATTTCATGCTCGCATGGTTATAACATGACACCACTGAAGTTTCTTCTTCCTTTCATGTATGTCCCCACGACCCCTTTCACTTAATCTCCATCCTTGTAAAAACAGTTTAGGGAGACAACTCTCCAGTTCTGTTGCCTTTGCCTATTTATTGCTCCCTCGCCATGTATTTTTATACCACATAAATGAGAGGGATAATTCTGCATCTTTCCCTTTTCCATTGACTCACTTCAAAGGAAATAGTAAGATGCTTTCTAGATCTACCCTAGATCAACCCATGAGGTGAGGAATTGCATGTTTTAGTCTTTTCTTTCTACTAGCTGCATAATATTCCATTGTATCTATGTACCACACTTCTTAATTCATTCCTTCATAGTTTAGCACTATTTACTAAATAGTGGCCTGGAGAGATAGCACAGCGGTGTTTGCCTTGCAAGCAGCTGTTCCAGGACCAAAGGTGGTTGGTTCGAATCCCGGTGTCCCATATGGACCCCCATGCCTGCCAGGAACTATTTCTGAGCAGACAGCCAGGTGTATCCCCTGAGTACCGCTGGGTGTGTCCCAAAAACCAAAAAAAAAATTTACTAAATAGTAAGTACAATTGGTATTTTTATATGTCTATAAGCCTTTAATTTGTCTTCTTTGATCAAGTGTCTGATAATCTGTTCTTGATTGTTTTGTTGAGCTTAATGTGCATTGTATAAATCTTGGATTTACTTGATGAATTGTGTGCAGATATTTCCTCCCATTCAGTTGGTTGCTCATTTGTTTTATCTTGATTTTTTATGCAGAATTTATTTTTATTTGATGTAACCCCATGGTCAATTTATTTCTTTTATTGTCTGTCTTAGTGGCCAACTTACTGAAGACTCTCTGGGGTCCATTTACTGGATATCTTACCCATGTTTGTTCTGTTTATGTTATATTGAATGCATTTCATGGATTTTGGTCTATTCTCAAGATTTTTAATTCAGTCTGAATTAATTTTAGTAGATTACATGATATACTGTTCCATTTCATTTCAGACATTTGTTATCCAGTTTTCCTTCCACATCATTTGTTTTAAGTGTCTGGTCTTCACTTCATTCAATTTCTCCAGTTACTAGGGTTAATAGTTAGCTAATATTTCATAACTCATGTCTTCCCCCTCTTAGTATTCTGTAGAGTTTTATGGTTCCATAGAATTCTTTCATAGTAGAGTTTGTTTCAAGTTCCTGAAAAAATATTTTAAAAATATCTAGGGACTGTACTGAATATGTATAATACTTTGGATAAGAGGGTTTATTTTGACAAAGTTGATTGCTCCAATCCATAGGCATCCCACTATTTTGTTGTTTATTACTTCATCCACAAAAATATTAAGTAGGAATCAGTCACAATAATCACAAGATTATTGTTTTATTGGCTAGACACATATTATATTGAAAAATGTTATTATTTTATTAAATATTGACAATATTAAGTGAAATTAAAGCTACATTAGACTTCTGTGGTGAACCTTAGATAAGAGCACTATTTTCAATAAATACTTTTGAGTTTTCAACTATGATTTTGAATTTAGTCAATTCGTATTTATTTTTCACTTACAAAAAAAATTACTGAATCTTTAGTGCAAGTAAGATACTGTCACTGGCTCAAATTTTAAAACATCTCAAAAGATAAAATGTTGGGCTTCCATCCTAGAAAAATGGGTTTGGAGCAGGGGTTGCCACAAAAATAATGCAGGCCAGCATTGAGAGGGTGAAACACATGTAGTCAGGTAGCTTTCTGCCTCATTGAGTGAAAGAGAGAGATGCCCATCAAAACCAAAGTTTTTATTAAGTACTGAGACCATCTGCAGGCAGGGAAGTAAAGAACAAAAGAATTAACTTGAGCTACTTTCACCAAGATATGTTTTTAGACATGTAGAACAAGATGGTAAGTAGGAAAGTTTCTGTTTGGGGTGAAAACAAATTTTAAACAAAGAAATATTAAGAAGCCAAGAATGATCTTTGTTTTGATAAAACCAAGTTGTAAGTTGTAAACCAACAATGAAAGGAATTAAACTTGCATGGAATAAATGACATTAAGCTCCACTAAACTTCTTATGCTCTCAAATAAGTGAACATTGAGAAATAAGGCAAAATTGAGTAGGACACATGCAGAAAGCCTGGGTTCAATATCTAGCACTATATATGAGCCCCTGAGCCCACCAAAAATAACTCCTGAGCCTAGAGCTAGGAATAACCCCTGAAAACCCCAGGGTACATAGCCCATGAAAGAGGAAAAAAAGTTAAGAAAAAAGGTAAAATTTGGGGTCTTTTTCAAAAGCCATATGTACAGAGATTTTATGGATTCTAATATTGTTCCTGCCATAGTATTCCTGAAACAATTACTTAGAAGTAAAATAGTACTTTATCTCAAAACAAAACAAAACAAAAATAAAAACAAAACTCTTCACTGCTAGTGGAAATGTACATTGGTCTAGCCTTTTTGGAAAACATATGGGCATTCTTCAAAAAGCTAGAAATTGAGCTCCCATATGACTCAGAATTACAGCTCCTTAGGGTATAAACTAGGGACTCAAAGCACAACACACAAAAAGCTTCTCCACTCCTCTGTTCATTGAAGCAAGATTCACAGTCATATTTTTATATATGTTCTTCACCCACTGCTACTCAATATGACCATAAGAACAATGGATAAGTATATAATTAATCCACCAAGCCAACTGCAAGGGAAAATGTGCTAACTATATGCGTAAGCAAATAATAATTCTTTGGAAAACTGTTAACAAAATAAAATAATTTAAAAAAAATGTTTTCGGGAGCCGGGCGGTGGTGCTGGAGGTAAGGTGCCTGCTGCCTTGCCTGCGCTAGCCTAGGACTTACCACGGTTCGATCCCCCGGTTCCCATATAGTCCCCTGTGCCTGCCAGGAGCGACTTCTGAGCGCATAGCCAGGAGTAACCCCTGAGCGTCACTGGGTGTGGCCCCCAAACAAAAAATAAATGTTGTTTTCAAATGACAAATGTAATCAAACAAAATTGGAAGAAGGAAGAAATAATTGAGAATAGGCATTATAGGAAAACTTCAAGGATTTAATTCTAACATACAAAAAAAGTCCAAGATATAAAAATTACTAGAAGAAAGAACAAGGAGTTGTTTACTAAAAATGATACTGTAGTTGGAGAGATTAGAGTCCACAAAGGACTCTATCTGACTATTCATAATCCAAAATTCAATCCTTAGAACCATATGACCCCCATGAAAAGCACTGGGTAGAATTTTGGAGGCTCCTTGGTATGGAAAATTCTGTAATCCCATGGGAAAGGGAGAAGTAGGTCTGGAGCAGGTCCCTGGATAATAGGAAAACAAATTCAATAAATAAATAATAGATAAAAATTTCCCAGAGATGAGGAACACAGGTACTGAGATCCAAGGTCACAGTAAAAATAGACTCAAATATCAAACCACCAAGATACAGTTTTAAGTGTTATTAAGAATCCATGACCTACAAAGTTATTTATAGTTGAATTTTAGACATATAATGTTCTTGCATCAATTCCACCATCACTGTTAATTTCTCATCAGTTTTTTAAAGTTCCCTTTAGTCACCTCCACCTCCTCTGCAGTCTGCCACTTTGATAGGTACAATTTAAAGTTTGATTGCTGTTTGTTTAAATATCACGCTATCAGTGTTACTGACCAAGAAACTTTATCATCAAAAAGACAGAAGGGAAAGATAGAGATAGAATTCTGAAACATCTATGTTAAGAGTTATTTGCACATAAAGGAAATCCCATAAGACTCACAGCAGACCTATAAACTGAAAATTTATAAGACAAAAGAGAATGATGGGATTTACAAAACAACAACAAAAAAATAAGTGAAATGAACACAGCAAGAATATTCTATTCAGCTAGATTATCATTTATATTCAAAGGGACAATGTAGATCTACCTGGACAAGCAACAACTTAGTGAGTCAATAAAGCTTTAAACAAGTTTCTTTTGAAACCAAGACAAACTTGCCAGGTCCTTGCCATTGAGAATTGCATTTATTCATGCTTATGGTTGCCCTTTAGTTAAAGATTAAGGCGGTGCTTATTCCTACTTAAGAGATTCTATACTTTATTTTACAATGTATTAATATACATTTATATCTAATAACTTCTGACTACTCAAGTAACTTTTCATCAATTCAAATTTTATTGCAATCATTTATGTATTAATGCAGAATCCTAAGCATTCTAAATATAATACTTTGTAACAAAGCAAATATTCTCTTGGGCAAAAGGAAAAAATTCAATTTTTATATACTAACAATATTTTTTATTATATTTTTAATTTTCTTTTCCTTACTCTTACCAAATTGTATATTTGTAAGGATTTTTAAATTTCATGCACATTTCAAAATCTATCAACATTATGAATACAATAATATTCTTATAAAGAATGAAAAACAGTTTGAGAAAATATTATTTTTGTTTTTGGTCTTTGGGCTACACCTGGCAGCACTCAGGAGTTACTCCTGGCTCTGTGCTCAGAAATAGGTCCTGGAAGGCTAGGGGGACCATATGAGGAATGGAACCTAGGTCTGTCCTAGGTTGGCCATGTGCAAGTCAAATGTTCTACCACTGTGCTATTGTTCCAGCCCCATGAGAAAAAATTCTTCAGGTAAACAAAATGTCAGAGAGAAAATTAAGGAAATATCCATTAATTGGAGCTAGAGCGGTAGTACAGGCAGTAGGGTGTTTGCCTTTCACACGGCTGACATAGGACAGATCATGGTTCGATCCCCCAGAGTCCCATATGGTCCCCCAAGCCAGGAGTGATTTCTGAGCAAATAGCCAGGAGTAACCCCTGAAACTCACCAGATGTGACCCAAAACCAAAATAAATAAATAAATACAAAAGAAAATATCCATTACAGAGACATCAAGAAGAAATAAAAAGCTATGTGCTTGATTAAAAATCTAAAAAACTGTTTAAACCATGAAACTATAATACTGCATTGAAGAAAATTAAGCAAACCACAAAGATAAAGAGCTTTTTAATACTAATGTATTTGTTAAAGTAACATTTAAATGGTTCTATTATCTTATATATTTGACACATTACAATTCATGTAAAAAGACCAATGGTATTTCCTACAGAACAACAACAACAACAACAACAAAAAAAAAAACCCAAATTCAAATAGAACAAAAAGTACTCCTAAGAACCAAAAGGTCCTAAGAAAACCAAAAAGGCTACTGTCTCTCAACTACAAAGCAATATTAGACATGAGAGCAGACAAATA
The DNA here is from genome assembly GCA_004027635.1 of Crocidura indochinensis. Taxonomy (NCBI): domain Eukaryota; kingdom Metazoa; phylum Chordata; class Mammalia; order Eulipotyphla; family Soricidae; genus Crocidura; species Crocidura indochinensis. The sequence continues at coordinate 22,868 of PVKC010006396.1, forward strand.
GATCCATGGAATTGGGACATAAAAATTAAAACCACATCAGACAGATTAGTTCAGAATAAAGAAATTATAATATAGAATAGAGGATTTAAAAAATATTCTAAAATATGTTGGAAAATTAGGTTTTCATGTAAAAAATAAAAAAGAGATCTCTTATGGCTTTCTTGCGTGAATTCTGCAAGAACTAACTAAGACTGGTTATACATTGGATTCTAGAACCATAAATATATTGAGAAAAATGAGTTCCTTGATATAGCCTTAGTTGTGTCCTTGTCGATTTAACCCTAATAATAAGACAAAGAAGAATATAAAGAGCTTCAATATAGTGAAAAACACAACCTTTCAAAAGATAAGACAGTCACCATGTTGGAACTGGGCTAGCTGTATAGACTCACTCTTTTCTTGAATGAGATGTAAAGCAAGCTTTGAAAGATCATGGGTACACTGGTCCATGCATCAGAGCTGGTGGAGCAGAAAAGCCCCTCCCCTCCCCCTCTGCCCACATACACTCCCTCCCAACTCCCTGGAAGTCACTCTTTCTGCTTCCATTACTCAGAATCACTGTTTTCCTGCCTCATCTACCCTCTACAATTCCCTTCAGAAACACCAATCTGATTCAACTTCAAGTACTCCATTCTTAGGACTGATATCCCCAGAGCTTTTTGAATGAGTGTGAGCATGTCCCAGTATCTTCCTTTTTCCAAGAGCCCTGGCTGCTGAGTACATGTCCCTAAAAATTGCAAGAATTTCTGGACAACTTTATTTGTTTGATGCTGTCATCCCTATAGGAATACAACAATTTAACAAAATGGACAGTTAACAGCAAGAGCTTACTAAACCTTCTGTCGTTCTATTAATGACTTCATTGGAGATACAAAATTTTCACAAATGTGCTTGCTATTGTACTTTTTGCTTTCTTTCTTTTTAAAACATTCTTTCCCTATTCTTCCTTTTTCTTTTTTCTTAAATAACTTTGCTTTCATTTATCTGAAAACAAACGCATTATGGTCAACTATTTCTACTATGTGATGAATTTTCTTTAAGTAAGGTAAATAAAATAATAAGACAATCTTTGAAATTAAAATGTTTAAAAAGAATACACCAATCAATAGGATAATATCAAAAATATATTAAAAACTTGTGTAGTTCAACAATAATCTCACACATTAAAAAGAACAAAGCATCTAAATATTTCCGCAAACAAATCATACAAATGACAAATAGGCACATGAAAAGATGTTCATTATTATTAATTATTAGATATGTGAAAACAAAAGTACATGTTGTAATATCTATTATCAGAGATGAGATATATTCTGGGTACTTTCAAGGATAGAGGTAAAAAGGAATCCTAATGCAGATTGGTAAAATGATCTATGGTAACAATATGGACAATCCTCAAAAAGTAAAACTGACATGATCTAGCTATTGCATTTATATACATATTCATTCCAAGTATAAATATGCTATTTCAAAAATTGCATGCATCCGGTTACTTGTTTTATTTATTTTTGGTTTGGAATTCATACTTTGAGAAGCTTAGCCCATATTTCTGGTTCTATACTCAGGGTTAAACACTAGTGAAGCTTGGGGGCCCTCATATATGGAGCCGTGAGTCTAATTGGGATCTGTCTAAGGCAAAATGAGTACTTAATCCTGTACCATTTCATTAGCCGCTGAAAATCTATTATTATAGAATTATTCATGATAGTAAAATTATGGTAAAAATCTAAATTTCCAACAAATCCAGACAAATCCAAAAAGAACTTGACTCCCTTTGCACTGACAGATGAATTGGAGGCCTAACTGAAGGCTCTGGCCTACCTCTGACTTCTGCCTCCAACCTCCCAGGAGCCTCATCACCCACCCACCATCCCTTTTGTTTCAGCAGGTGAGTCACAGGCCTTGTCACTCACTGTGGCCTGCACTCTGCCTTTCTACTCCCACCTCCTAGGAATATCAACTTCCGCCCACCACCTCCTTAACTTATCTCAAGAACTGATGGCTTAGTAGTTCGCTCCTGCCTTCCCAGTTCCCTATCTCCCAAATCACCAGTGTCTCCATCATCAACTCCATCAATGAGTGTGCTTTGCTGCTCAATACTGCTCTACGAGCTTTCCAGGAACTGTGAAATGGTGGGATGTGTGTTCCATAATCCCCAGAGAGGGAAAGAGATTTCCATGCCCCCTATTCGGGTAGGAGAAGAGATGTAGGTTCAGTAGCAATTCGGAGGCAGGAAATAATCCACACACAGTTGGGAATGAATAGCAGGCCACAAACTCACACAGCAAGCTTATCACCCACAAGCCAGTCACTTCACCATGTGGAACCATGAGCCAAGATGGCGGCTTCCCTTCCAGGCCTCCTGAGCATCCTTTATTGGGAAAACAAAGCCCACCCCCAAGGAGAGGGGAAAAAGCCAGATGAGGAGAGAATGGGGAAACATCTTTTTAACATGTAAAGCAAAGGAACCAATCAAGAGATTCTAATTAGAAGGCAATATGAGGACCAATCCAAAGGCCTCTACCAACACAGGAACTAGTCATATAAGGAGAGTGAAGGGGCTGAAGAGATAGTACAGTGAATAGGGCAGCTGCCTTGCATTCAGTCAACTCAGGTTCAATCCCAGGCATCTCATATGGTACCCTCAAGCACTGAGAGATGTAATTTATGAGTGCAAAGCCAGTAGTAACCCATGAGTATTACTGAATGTGACCCCTAAATGACCCTTAAATGTCAAGTTCCAACTACAGCAATTCCATTAATTTGTGTGTGTGTGTGTGTGTGTGTGTGTGTGTGTGTGTGTGTGGTTTTTGGGTCACACCCGGCAGTGCTCAGGTTACTCCTGGCTCCATGCTCAGAAATTGCTCCTGGCAGGCACGAGGGACCATATGGGGCACCGGGATTCGAACCGATGACCTTTTTGCATGAAAGGCAAACGCCTTACCTCCATGCTATCTCCTGGGCCCCAAGCAATTCCATTAATTAAGCCACTGGAGACTTACTGTGTTTCTAGCTGGACAGAAAGTCCTCCATGGGGGACTTTACATCAATCATGTTGTTACTACTGAAAAATTGCTGAATGGCAGCCATGAAGATATTACTAGAGTCATAAGCCTGGTATTATGAATGATATTATGAAAGATATTAAGATGCTCTATAAAAAGTTAAAGGAAACGGATGTACTCTCATGAGTTCAAATAAATTGCATCTCAAAAATAGACAAAGGAAGCTATTCACTTTTTTTATGAGATTCAATTATTCTTAACTAGTTCTGGAAATAGTGAGTGAATTTAGATAATCAAATAATTACTCTATTACTTCTTTCCTAACCATGAATTAGATAATGAATAGATATAACTTTTGAATGATGTTAAGCTACAAAGTATTTGTAGAAGTCAGTTCAATTGATGCGTTGCTTTGTTTTATGACTCGAAATATTTGACACTGACAGGAACTTTGAAAGTCAATTATTACTAAATATAAAATTCTTAAATCTCATGTTGTTAATGTTATGCCATTTTATTCACATTATCGTGTTCTTTATGAAGATGACTCAAATGATTGCTGTGATAGGGAATATTCTTAGAAGGATATATCCTGATTCTAAATGTTTGTATCTATATTTTACAAGGGTGCAAATATTGATTTAAACATGCAATAAGCATCAAAATGTGGTGATGCTTTAAGGTGAGGCAGGATTTTTGATATTCTGTTTATATCCATACCCTCGGTACAGTGTTGATTTGGATGGGAAACAAAAGAGACCCTATCCAATGCTAGTGGGGTTGTCAAGTGGTTCAACATCTTTGGAAAACAATATGGATGCTTCATAAAAAAGTAAGAATTGATCTGTAGATCCACCAATTCCAATACTTGGTATCTATCCTACAAGCTCATAAACACTACTTTTCCAATACTTGGTATCTATCCTACAAGCTCATAAACACTACTTTGAGCATACATATGTGCCCCTATGTTCAGTGAAGCACAATTCCAATGGTCAAAATCTAGAAACAAATTTAATGTTCAAGAAAGGAATGGAATATTACCAGGACATAAGAAAAGAGAAATCATGATATTTTCTGCTGTGTGGATTGAATTAGAAATATCATGCAAATGAAGTGAGTTAGAAGAAAAGGGATAGAGTACAGAATATTTCTCATATGTGAGAAATAAAGAAACATATCAAAGAGATACCAATGACAAATTAGAACAGGAGAGTTGGCTCACATAACTGAGTTTACTGATGTAGAAAGAGGTATGCCTAAGAGATTTTCACATTTGTGGAAAGAAAGAGAATATCTGCTGTGAGATGTTGGCATTGGAAAGTTGTATGCATGAAACTATGATGAACTATATTGTAAATCAAAATACCTCTAATGGTAGACAACCCTTAGCCCAAACCCACTGTTACTTCCCCTGAGAATATCTGCACCTGATGTGTGGCAAGTATATTATTTCTTTAACAAATAGTTTTAATATCATTTAATGTCTTTTCCTTAAATTCTTCCTCTGACAAAGAAAATGAAACAAGGTGGATATCATTATCCTGGTGGTGTGACTATTTTTCTATTTATCTTAATCTCCTCTATGCATTTAATTTATTAAAAATTTTTCTACCCAAAAATCTAAATCAACAAACACACAACTACTTTTTCAAGTAGCAGAAAGTTCATCTCCTCCTGAGATGTGTAAGATTACGTAATTTACTTTATTTTTCATTTTCTGTAAAATGTTTCTTCTTCTGTTTATTTGTTTCTTTTGAGCTGGAGAATCAAACCAATGACCTCAAACCTACAAACTGTGTGTTTTATCCCTACCGTGTTTCCCCAGGCCAAAATGTGAATATGGGCTTACTTAAAATATAAGTAATTAACTCATTTTGTGACACATACTAGCATCTTCTTCTATTTCTTCCTTTTTGGACTCGGTACTGATTTCAATTTTTGTTCATTTTAATTTGTAAACATATTGCCTATTATTTTTGCAAACACTCTACAAGATGCCCTGGCATTTCATGCTTACATTTTTCTTACATATTCTTTTGGTTTGTGTCCAATTCTATAGTACAAAAAACAATGATTTATTGAATGTCCTACTAAATAATCCCTTATGGGATTTTGTGAAAATGTGTGTAAAATAAATAACATATGGGATTTTTTGTCTTCTTTTCTGTAAGTATTCAAAGTACATGTGGCTCTGGCATACCTATTGTTCATAGAAAGCATTATCCAGTTTACTAAGTTTTGTCAACCTCCTTTATAAAATATAATTTATACCTCCCTACAGTTGTTATTCTCACATTCCTAAATATTTTGTTGGCAATTTATTATCACAAATATTTTTTCACAATCTGCCATCTGAATATTTCTAACTAAGTATAGCTACATAAAATCCTTTATCTTAATAAAAATGTTCAAATTTTCTCTTTAAAATTTGTCCTTTTGAGTTATTTATTTATTTATTTACTTTTGGCTTTTGGGCCACACCCGGTGATGCTCAGGGGTTACTCCTGGCTATGCATTCAGAAATTGCTCCTGGCTTGGGGGACCATATGGGATGCAGGGGAATCAAAATGCTGTCAACCCTATGTCAAGAACGTGCAAGGCAAATGCACGACTGCTGCGCCACTGCTTTGGCCCCTGCCCTTTTGAGTTTTAAGAAGTAATTTCTATCTAGCATTATAAATATATTTTAACCTTAAACTATAATTACTAGTAAAAATTTAGTTGTTTATTTTTCTAATGTTCAAATTGTTTAGTATATTGTAAAGAATTTGTTTCTCTCCACTTCATAAGGAAAATAATATTCCTTATATATTATGGTAATTCATCTGCCACTTTCCTCAGCATAACTATATTTCCATCATAAATAACTTCTACTGTTCTTGCATACATGGATGAAATTAAATGATATTTATTTTCATAAGAAGCATAGACTTTTAAAATATTTTCTTATTTTATTATAAATTATTCCTATTATCATATTATTCCTATATAATCTATAAATCTTATTTTTGTTTCCTAGTTTGCAGTCTTTCATTTTTTAAGTCTGATATTACAGAGCATTTAAATCAAGTAATCATTTCTCTCAAAATAATGAAAAGTATTAATGGTAGACATATATATTAAAGTAATAACCATATTAAGGATACATTTGAAATGAGTGGAGCAATACAGTAATACGGTGATTGGGTACTTGAATGTAGCTAACTGCAGTTTGTTCCCTGTTTCCTAAGCCACACAAGGAAGGAACTCTAAATACCGAGCCAGGAAAAAAGCCCTGAGCACAGTCAGCAGTGACCAAAAAACTCCAACTAAACAGCCTAAAAATAATTGGAAACTTTATGCAAATAGTTTCCTTCTCTTCCCTTCCCTTCACTCTTCCTCCCCCTTCCTCTCCCTTTCTTTCTCCATTCTTCCCTTCCCTTCTCTTCCTGTCTCTCCTCTCCCCTCCCCTTCCTTTCTTCCTTTCACTTCCCTTCTTTTTTTTCAAGGAAGTCTCCCATACGGTGTTCAGGAATTCTGGGGACATTATTGGAAATTTAACCAATTGAAGAATTATTTAAAGGTTTAATACGTAAATGCAGCAATACAATGCTCTACAATCCCACTAGTGCTAATGGCCACTACAACTATACCTGGCCATGCTGGAGCAAGCAAGCAATAATTTATGCCAGAGATCAAACTTTAGAATCAAGCACCCGGACTGGAGAGATTGCACAGTGGTAGGGCGTTTGCTTTGCATGCGACCGACTCAGGAGGGACCTGGTTTGATTCCCGGCATCCTATGTGGGCCCCCAGAATGCCAGAGGTGATTCTTGAGCGTAGAGTTAGGAAGATACCTGAAACCCGCAGGGTGTGGCTCAGAAACCAATCAATGAATCAATCAATCAATAAAGTTTTTTGGGGGCCCGGGAGATAGCATGGAGATAAGGCGTTTGCCTTTCATGCAAAAGGTCATCGGTTCGAATCCCGGTGTCCCATATGGTCCCCCGTGCCTGCCAGGAGCAATTTCTGAGCATGGAGCCAGGTGTAACCCCTGAGCACTGCCGGGTGTGACCCAAAAACAAAAAACAAAAAACAAAACAAAAACATTTTTTAAAAAAGAATCAAACACTTATTCAATCCTTTAAACTATTTTCTAGCATTATTACTGATTCTTAGGGAATTTATTCAGGTTTCATTTTAGTTTAATTCACCGACCTTGCTTTTATAATTGTTTTAGAAAAAAGTGAAATATACATAGATGGAAACAGCTATACACTTTTATTCTATGTTTTGGAATCTTTTATTTATTTTTCATCAGAATAATCATTATATTTTTTCATAAAGAGTTTCAATATTTCTTATGAAATTTACTTGAATAGAATTTTCTATGAATAATTTTCCATAAATTTTATAATAATCAAGCCTTAAATGAAAAACAAGAAAAAATTTGTCTTCATTTTTTAAGGTTATAAAATAATAATATGGAAATAATGAGATAGTAAAATATGAGACTTTTCCACCCCATCTTAAGAAAGAATTTTAGTCCCTAATGTTGACAACTATATAGGTTAAGTCCTTTCAAGGAAAAATAACCTAATAAAGGCAGGGTCACTTCTCAGCTAATTCCTTAAGTATTACTAAAATCATTATCTTAAAAGATCATACCTCAAACTAAGGGTTATGTTTATGTTATATTAAATTTTTTCAAAATTGATTATTTTTATTATTATGGTTCACAATTTTCCTGACACTATTATTTTGTTCTTGTATTGCTAGTTCACCACACTCCTCAACAGAATATCAGTATCCCTCCATTATTATTCCACTGTCCCCCCGTACAACTTTCAAATTCAGGCTTCACATTATTAAAAGCGATATCAAAAGTTTGTTTTTTAGAAAATTGTCTAATCTTCTGTCTTTCTGTATATGAGCAGGATCATGCAGTATCTGTCGTTTTTGTGTATGATTCAATTCACTTAGCACTATACTCTGCTTTCACCTAAGTTGCAGTGAAATGCAAAATTTCAACTTTTCAGGGCTAGAGAGATAGAACAGTGGGTTGGGCGCATTGCCTTTCATGAAAACATCCTGAATTCAATCCACAGCAACCCATATGATCTCCCAAGTACAACCACAAATAAATCATGAATGCAGAGTCAGTGTGGCCCCAAAATATAATTAATTAGTACTCTTATGTATGATCATTATGGAATAATAACAGTGTAACTTTTATCATACCAAGTATTTCATATGTATACATACCACAATATTTAAAAAGTCATTTTCAAGATTTTTTTCTTTTAAAAATTGTTGGGGGACCTTTGAAAGTGATTTTCAGGATACCAGGAGCCATTTCTGGCAATATTTATTCTATGGGGTTACTAATTGTTATGGTCAAAGACATTCTTCTCAGGCTGATCTGAATTGCCAAATCACCTAGATACCTCTGAAGTGTTCAGAAGACTCCAGGGCTGTATTTAGCAATACTTAATGAAGTTTCTTGCAATTTTTTTTTTTTTTTTTTTTTTTTTTTTTTTTTTTGGTTTTTGGGCCACACCCAGTGACGCTCAGGGGTTACTCCTGGCTATGAGCTCAGAAGTCGCCCCTGGCCTGGGGGACCATATGGGAACCGGGGGATCGAACCGTGGTCCGTCCAAGGCTAGCGCGGTAAGGCAGGCACCTTACCTGCAGCGCCACCGCCCGGCCCGTTTCTTGCAATTTTTAGTTACTTTTACTTTGTTTAAGGACATACACAGTTGGTGATAAAAGCTAATGATAAGTTCTATGTTTAGGAATTAGTATCATATAGGGCCAGAGATCAAACCCAGGAACTCCTGCGATGCAAAGAATATTTCAGTTTGCTTATCTATCTCATTCTGGTTATCTATATCTATCTGATTCACTCATGAATTTTAAAGTCATATATTATGTAACCTGCCTTCCATTACTTAATTAGGTTGACTGGAATTTTAAGAAGGGAAAAATTAAAGCAAATATTGTTTTAAAAAAACTAAAAATGTCCATATTAATAAATCAAAAACAGAATTCCTGAAATTTAATATGATTAAGATAGTTTTAATTTAGAGTATTCTGGAAGTTATATTTTCTCAAAATGTTTTTAGAGGTAATTTTTTTATCACATTTTTAAATGACTACTGGTCACACTTTTAAATGACTACTTATATAATTACCTATCCTTTTCTTC
>PVKC010006397.1:0-31235 GCA_004027635.1 Crocidura indochinensis
TTTATTTTTTTAAAAAAAAAAACAACTCCTCAAGTCATTGATTTTTCTATTGTTTTCTTAGTTTCTATATTGTTTATTTCTGCTCTGGTTTTTATTATTTCTTGACATCTGGTTGTCGTTGGATTTCTTTGCTATTGTTGTTCCAGTTCCTTAAGGTGATCCTTTAAATAGTTGATTTTGTCATTTTCCTCTTTTCTGACATAAGCCTTTATTGCTATGAGTTTCCCCCTAATTACTGATTTTGCTGTGTCCCACAGATATTGACAGGTTGTCTCTTCATTATCGTTTGTCTCAAAGAATCTTTTTATTTCTTTCTTGAGTTGCTCTTTGATCCAACTGTTATTGAGCAGCATGTTATTTAATCTCCAAGTGTTGATTTTCTCCATGGTTTCTTCTTACAGTTAATTTTGACCTCTGTTGCATAGTGATCTGATAGGGTGCTTCTGATGATCCTTACACTTGTGGTTTTATACACGTTGAATTTATATCCTAAGGCATGATCTATTCTGGAGACGGTTCCATGTGGGCTTGAGAAGAACGTATATTTTGCTTTGGGGGGTGGAGGGTCCTATATAAGTCAACTAGCCCTAGGTCTTCTAATTTTTCATTTAGGGCTCTTATTACTTTGCTATTTTTCTGTCTGCTGGATCTATCCAGTGGTGATAGTGGAGTATTAAGATCTCCTACTACTATCACATTTGCCTTCATGTGTTTCTCCAGGTTTGTGAGTAACTGCCTCACATACTTTGCTGGGTCTACATTAGGTGCATAAATATTGACTAGGGTTAGTACTTCTTGATCTATTTTCCCCTGATCAGAATGTAGTGATCCTCCTTGTTCTGATCACTTTCTTGATGTTGAATGCAATTTGGTCTGGTATTAAGATGGCTGTCCCTGTTCTTTTTTGTTTTTCATTGGCCTGAATAATTGATTTCCATCCTTTTATTCTGAGCTTGTGCCTGTCCTGCATTAGTAGGTGTGTTTCTTGTAAGCAGCAGAAGTCCGGTTTATGTTTTCTAATCCAGTTCTCTAGAATATGCCTTTTAATGGGAGAATTTAGTCCATTAATATTTAGGGAGATTACTGAGAGATAGGGCTGTTGTGTAATTGTGTTGTGTAGGGTTGTTGTTACAATCGGGGATTTGGATTGTGTAGTTCATCTCTGAGTAGGTCATATAAGATCGGTTTTGTTTGCACAAATACTGCAAGATCGTTTTAATTTGAGAATGCTTTTAGTCTTTCTTCCCATATGAATGAGAGTTTTGCTGGATATTGGACCCTAGGTTGGAAATTTCTTTCATTCAATCGTTTAAATTTGTCATTCCACTGTCTTCCTTTTTCAATTGTTTCAAATGGGAGGTCTGGTTTGATTCTTATTTCCCTTCCTTTGTACTTGAGTCTTTTTTCTCCATTATTGTTTTAAAGAGTTCATCTTTCTCTTTTTTTTTGTTGTTGTTGTTGTTTTTTGTTTGTTTTTTTGCCATTTGGATGACTATATGTCTTGATGTTGGTTTATTAGGGTCTATTTTATTGGAAACTCTTTTCACTTCCTGGACTTGCACCTCAGTCTCTTCCCAGAGAGTCGGAAAGTTTACTTCTATTATTTACCTGACCACCTGTTCTTCTCCTTTCCCTATTTCCTCCCCTTCTGGTATACCTACAATTCTTAGAATATTTCTTTTGTCTTTGTTCATTAAGTACTGGATTTCCATTGCTATGCCTTTTATTTCCTTGTCGACTTCCTGGTTATGTGTTGATTGCAGTTTTTCTTGGAGTTGCTCTATGCACTTCTCCAGCTGTGAGATTCTACTCATGTGGCTTTTTACATTGTTTATTTCTTTAAATTTCATTTGTATGGAGTCTCTCATAATCTGTAGCATTTCTTCTCTAAGTTGGTTGATTTTTTCATCCATGTTTTTTTTTTGTACTTGCTAGGTAGTGCTTCTTTCATTTCATTTACCATGATTTGCATTTCTTTTTTTCATAGCTGTTTTTAGATCTTCATCTCTTGTATCTGTTCGTTTTGGTGGACTTGGAATCTTGTTTGGGTTTATTTCTATATCTCCAGATGGTATAGTCTTCCTTGGTTTACCCATATTTCTTTGCAATTGTTGTTGCCTGGATTGCAGGGCCTTTCGCTTATAGCTCTCTTTTGCCTCCTGTATATTTTGATAAAGGGATTTCTGGCTAGTTTGGTGTTTTGCTTCAAATTTTATGGCCTATGAATTATTAAAGAAATTTGGGTACTGAATCTGAGTTGGCTTGACCTATATGTTGTTAGGCTATCTTTGAGCAAACGCTAACACGTTCACCTGGTTTGTGTGCTCGGTGCTTGAGCCCGGCGTGGGAGAGCAAGTGGGGGATGCTCACGCTGGTCACAGCTCCGCGCAGTTGGGCGAATCTTCCCTTCTTGAGCCAGGCAGGGGAGAGCAGGCAGGAAAAGCTCACGCCGGTCGCAGGCTCAGCGCAGGTTTGCGGGGATTCCCTATCTGAGTCAGGCGGGGGGGGGGGGGGGATGGCGAAGGGTGCTCATGCTGGTCGCAGTCTCTTTGCAGGTGTGCCTCTTTTGTACCTCTTTACTCCCATTGTTACACCCATTTCATTTATTATTAACATCTTAAAATAAACTACATTGAACTATATTAAAATTCTTTTATGTATCTTCCTTCTTTTTAGCACAGAGTAAAATTCTTTTGTTTGTATAGTTGTTTTCACATCCATCTTTTGAAGAATACCTGGCTGCATGTTAATGTCATCACTACATGTTATCAACACAATTTTTAATAAAAGAGAAAATTTTATTTTGTTTATATGGGGAGAATTCCCTTTGCTTCACCCAACCTTTCAGATGTCTCAGAAAGAGTAGAGCCAGGTTGGATATTATTGTGTAATAAAGTATGACTCAATATGACTCTTATTGTCAGATGCTTGATTATAGATAAATGTTGTGTTTTTAATAGATTAAGAATGTTGAGAACAGGACAACAGGGACAAACTGCCAGTATACATTATCTACTAAAAAACGCATGTGGATCTTTCTGAAAATCTCTGTAGTGAACAATTAAGTTATTTTCCTGGTAAGAGCTTCTACAGAGAGTGACATTAAATTAATTAAAACAATACATAGTTCAAGTGCTGTTAATTAAATGTGGGTAGAAGGTTTTGCTTCCAAAATAGTTTGTTACATTTGGTGAGGTCTTATAATCAAAGCATCAGGTAAATAACCACTCAATGAGTCTCATTTAGTTTGGGTCCAATTCAATAGCACTGATAATCTCACCTTTCAAAGTTCTGCTCCTAGATAGATAATACTGACTAGCAAGAACATTTCAGAGAGAATCACAGGACTTCCACTATAAGCCCTCTTTACCCCCTCAGTGACTATATTTGCTTTCTTCTTTAAGTAGAAACTTTAGAAGTAATCTATAAATTGTCACTAAGAAGCAAAGTTAAATCTACACAATATATTTGTCCAAATGGGGAAATCCAAACGCTCCGTAGTTAATCAGGAAAACTTATGCAAGTGAATAAAACCTTGAATAGATAATACATTCCCAAGGTTGCTCTGTCTATGCAATTTGGTTGTGCATTATGACAGTTGATCTTCCAGGGCTAAGTACCAAGTCCCATGTTGTACTGGGACAAGAGATTAATGTGTTCACTTCTACATTTTCACTAACATTCAGACAAGACCTGTGGAATCAAGAACTTTCTCACTTGTATCAAAACTGTTTTATAAAATCCTTCAGTTCATTTTTTCTATTGCTTCACCTAATATGCTGTTCAACATAGACATTCCCCTACTTCAATACATGTATACCTCATAAAGTTCATTATATTTGATAATCAGATATTATATGTAAATGCTAATCAGAATTTATTCTGAGTGCTTTTTACTAAAACTATAAATTGGCTCATAGTTTATGCTATTGATTAGCCTGGTGGTTTTCATTAACAGGCACTTAGCTATTCATGGCTGTTCATGGATATTCACTTTTAATCCTACTCACATTCCCAGGATAAGTGCTTTTAGTACTCATACATGGTTACTTATACATGGTGGTAATCTCTTGGCTTAAACCTCGGATACAAGGGGCAGTGTTAATACATGAGGTAACACTTGCCTTAGCTTCAAAACAGCAGCTTTCAGCACTAGGGAAAATTTGCAAGGCTACCTGCTTTCAGTCTGACCAGAGGGTGTCTAGCCACAGGACTTCTGCTTTCAGCATAGAGCACCTGCCACAGAGATTTTTATCTTGTTTAAATATTTCATACAGAGAACCATCAAATTAATTCATATGATATGCCCTTGGGATGCCAAGTGAAATTGAAAGAGAAATTTGATTCACAACTGTAAGATGATACCCACCTATTAGCCCAAAATAAAGGCATTTCCCTATCTTCTTTCCTATAAATCTCCCTTTTGGTATGTAAAAGCCCACATGGATCACTTGACCTTCCCCTTCATGGTGCATGTGTATAAGTTTAGTAAAGAAAGAGAAAGTTTGGCTTAGCTCAGAGAGACACCACAAGAGGGAAGCCATGAGAAACTTCTGACTCCATTATTCTCATCTGACTGGCTTGGTTTATTATTTCTTCACTGCTATCCTGCTTCATCAGACCAGTCCTCCTGAAGTTCTGAAACATGGTCTCTAGGATGCTCTCACAACTCATGGGTTTTATTTTACAACCGGCACTCAAACAGATAACCAGGGCCCAGAGACTTAAGAAGACCTCATTGATTTTGAGTTATTTGACCCTCTAGTGGATAATTCAGCCTCATTCTGCTGGACTGAGTGGGCAATGCCCATCACCAGAATATCAGTGCATGTGACCCAGGTTCTGAATGGCTTCATATCGAACTGATATAATAGCTCAGCTGCCCCACTACCCATGGTAGCAGAGGTCCCTTGAGGCAGGACAGAAGCAGGCAATAAAGGGGAGAAAGACGAAGACTTTGAGCAGCATCCCAGAGGTTGAGGTCCATTGCCTTTTTACTATCAATGGTGCTTTGTACGAAGACATTGACCCCAAACCTGCAGCATTTTTTTATGTTAATGATGGGGTAGACACCAAAGGGACAGCTTCATTTGAGGGGAACCACACCAGCAGGGAGATTAATGTGTCCCCCCCTCAGATTTCAGCCCAGGAAGAGATGGTCCAAGCCCAGCCATAACATAACTGAGAAGCTGTTTTCAGTACCTCCTGCAAATTTCTAGGATAATTTCTCCATCCTAGTTGCAGCAGTCACTATATTGCTGATTAAACTGTCTGTTCTACCTGTATAGATATTAATAGCTACTCTTTTGTTATATGCCCCACTACATGCAGACAATTTTGTATCCAACTTTAGTATTTAAAGGTTGCACAGTTCTGGGGAATGCATAATTATCAGAATTTGTGAGACACAGCTAAATCAGTATTAAGAGGAAAATTTACAGCTTGGCAAGCATTCATCAGAAAGGAAGAAAATAAGTAAATGAATGGCATAATAATAATTATCATTTGTTTCCTAGAACTTTTGATTTCCTCTTTAATTTTGTCTCTGTCCTATTTGTTCTGCATTGAGCTGTTAAATTTCCAAGTGTTAAATTTGTATCTCCATTTTTGTTTGTAATTCACTTCTATTTTTAATGCATCATGGTTTGAGAAGATAGCTGATATGATTTCTATTTTCTTGATATTTTAGTTACGTTTTATGTCCCAGCATGTGGTCTTGGATAATTACCTATGTGCTTTGGAGAAGAATGTCTATTCAGATTTTGGAGGATTGAAAGTCATGTATATACACATACACACACACACACACACACAAAGTCACTCTATTCCATTTCTTCCTTCAAATTCAGTATATTTTTGATGATATTTAGCCTGGTTGATCTAGGAAGAGTTGACATGGCTGTTTTGAAGTCTCCACCAATATTTTGTTGCTATTTATGTCTTTCTTCAAATATATTAGCAGTTGTTTTAAGTACTTTGTTGGCCACTCATCGAGTGCTTATTTGTTTATGTCTGATTTCTACCTAATGTATCACTGGTTACTAATATCACTGATATCACTAATATCACTGATATTACTAATATCACTGATTACTAAAGAAATTGTCTTCACTGTCTAGTATAACCTTTTTAAGCCTAAAGTCTGTATCATCTGATATTTGTATGACTATCCCAGCCTTCTTTTTTTTCACTTGAATTATTTTTATTTTTTGTATTTTTTGGGGGGGTCACACCCGGCAGTGCTCAGGGGTTACTCCTGGCTCCATGCTCAGAAATTGCTCCTGGCAGGCACTGGGGACCATATGGGGCACCGGGATTCGAACCGATGACCTTTTGCATGAAAGGCAAATGCCTTACCTCCATGCTATCTCCCGGGCCCCTATTTTTTGTATTTTATTAAAACACCCTGATTACAAACATGAATGTGGTTGGGTTTCAGTCATGTAAAGAACAGCCCCATCACGAGTGCAACATTCCCAAAACCAGTGTCTCGACTCTCTCTCCTCCACACCTTCCCCCCGCCTGTATTTTAGACAGGCTTTTTATTTCCCTCATACATTCTCATTTTTAGGATAATTCACCATGTAGTCTTTTCTCTAACTAAACTCATCCCTGTTTGTGGTGAGCTCCATGAGGTGAGCTGTAACTTCCAGCCCTCCTCCCTTTTGTGTCAGAAAATTATTATTGCTAGAATGGCTTTCATTTTTCTTAAAATCCATAGATGAGTGAGATCATTCTGAATATTTTCCTTTCTGACTTATTTCACTCAGCATAACAGATTCCATGGACATACATGTTTAGAAAAATTTCATGACTTCATCTCTCCCAACAGTTTCATAATATTCCATTGTGTAGATGTACCACAGTTTCTTTAGACATTCATCTGTTTAAGGGCATCTTGGTTGTTTCCAGAGTCTTGCTATGGTAAAGAGTGCTGCAATGAATATAGGTGTAAGGAAGGGATTTTTGTATTGTATTTTTGTGTTCGTAGGGTATATTCCTAGGAGTGGTATAGCTGGATCTTATGGGAGCTCAATTTCCAGTTTTTGGAGGAATTTCCATATTGCTTTCCATAAAGGTTGAATTCCCACCAAGCAGTGGATAAGATTTCTTTTCTCTTCACATCCTTGCCAGCACTGTTAGTTCTCATTCTTTGTGATGTGTGCCAATCTTTGTAGTGTGAGGTGGTAACTCATACTTGTTTTGATTTGCATCTCCATGATGATTAGTGATGTGGAATATTTTTTCATGTTTCTTTTGGCCATTTGTATTGCTTCTTTGTCAAAGTGTCTGTCCATTTCTTCTCCCCAGTTTTTGATGGAATTAGATGATTATTCTTGTAAGATTCTGTCAGTGACTTGTATATTTTGGAGATTAGCCCCTTATCTGATGAGTATTGGGTGAATATGTTCTCCCACTCACTGGGTAGCATGTATATCATGGGCACTATTTCCTTTGAGGTGCAGAAGCTTCTCAGCTTAATATATTCCCATCTGTTAATCTCTGCTTTCACTTGCTTGGAGAGTGCAGTTTCCTCCTTGAAGATGCCTGTAGTATCAATGTTCTGGAGTGTTTTGCCTACGTGGTGTTCTATATATCTTATGGTTTCAGGTCTGATATTGAGGTCTTTAATCCATTTGGATTTTGCCTTCATACATCATGTTAGCTGGGGGTCTAAGTTCACTTTTTTGCAAGTGGCTAGTCAGTTGTGCCAACACCACTTGTTGAAGAGGTTTTCTTTGTTCCACTTAGAATTTCTTGCTCCTTTATAAAAAAAAAAGTTGGATGATTTTATGCCTGGGGGACATTCTCTGAGTATTCAAGTCTATTCCACTAATCTTAGGGTCTTTCTTTAATCCAATACCATGCTGTTTTGATAACTATCACTTTGTAGTAAAGATTAAAGTTGGGAAAAGTATTGCCTTCCATATTCTTTTTCCCAATGATTGCTTTAGCTATTCTATAGTGTTTTTATTGTTCAAAATGAATTTCAAAGTTATTGTTCTACTTCTTTGAAGAATGTCATGGGTATCTTTAGAGGGATCGCATTAAGTCTATACAATGCTTTGAGAAGTATTGCCATTTTAATGATGTTAATTCTATCAAGCCATGAGCTGGGTATGTGTTTCCATTTCCATGTTTCCTCTCTTATTTCTTGGAGCAGAGTTTTATAGTTTTCTTTGTATAGGTCCTTCACATCTTTAGTCTAGTTGATTCCAAGATATTTGAGTTTGTGTGGCGCTATTGTGAATAGGATTGTTTTCTTTTTTGTTTATTTGTTTTTGGACCACACCCTTTGGTGCTCAGGAGTTACTCCTGGCTAAGCACTCAGAAATTGCCCCTGGCTTGGGGCACCATATGGGACGCCGGGAATTGAACCACAGTCCTTCCTTGGCTTGCGCTTGCAAGGCAGACACCTTACCTCTAGCGCCACCTCACTGCCCTCAAGGGGTTGTTTTCTTAATTTCCATTTCTTCCCTACTATTTTGGTGTATAGAAATGCTATTGATTTTTGTGTGTTAATTTTGTAGCCTGCCACATTGCTATATGAATCTATTATTTCTAGAAGCTTTTGGTACAGTCTTCAGGGTTTTCTAAGTACAGTATCATGTCATCTGCAAACAGTGAGAGACTGACTTCTTCCTTTCCTATCTGGATTCCTTTGATATCTTTTTCTTGCATAATGGGTATGGCAAGTACGTCCAGTGCTGTGTAGAATAGGAGTGGTGAAAGAGGACAGCCTTGCCTTGTGCCATAAATAAGAGGGAAGGCTTCCAGTTTTTTCTCCATTGAGGATATTATTTGCCACTGGCTTGTGGTAGAGGGCCTTAACTACATTGTGAAAGGTTCCTTCCATTCCATCTTGCTGAGAGTTGATCAAGAATGGCTGTTGGACCTTATCAGATTCTGTCTCTGTGTCTATTGATATGATAATGTGGTCTTTATTTTTCTTGTTGAAGTTGTGTATTATGTTCATATATTTACAGATGTTAAACCATCCTTGCATTCCTGGGATGAAACCTACTTGATCATAATGAATTATCTTCTTGATCATTCAAGATCATTCAATGATCATTCAAGATCATTCATCTTCTTGATGAGGCCATGAATCCTATTTGCCAGGATTTTGTTGAGGATCTTTGCATCTGTGTTCATCAGGGATACTGGTCTGTAATTTTCTTTTTTGGTAGAATCTCTGTCTGGTTTGAGGCCCAAGGTGATGTTGGCTTCATAAAATCTATATGGAAGTGTTCCTGTTTTTTCAATTTCATGAAAGAGTCTTGCCAGGATTGGTAGTAATTCCTCTTGAAACGTTTGAAAGAATTCATTAGTGAATCCACCTCAGACTGAGGTTTAGTTTTTTGGGGGGAGACTTGATTACCCTTTTAATTTCCACAATAATGATGGGGGGAGTTTAGATATTCTACATCCTCTTTATTCAACCGTGTAAGGTTATAAGAGTCCAAAAATTTATCCATTTTTTCCAGGTTCTCATTTTAATGGCATAGAGTTTCTTAAAGTAGTTTCTGATTACCCTTTGAATCTCTGCAACATTGGTAGTCATTTCCCCTTCTTCATTTCTAATACAAGTTATCAAATTTCTCTCTTTCTTTGTTAGTTTTGCCAGTGGTCTTTCAATCTTGTTTATTTTTCCAAGAACCAATTTCTGATTTCGTTGATCTTTCAGATTGTTTTCTGAGTTTACGCTTCATTTATTTCTGCTCTCAGCTTTTTATTTCTTTCTGTCTCCCTGTTTTTTGGTTCTTTTTGTTGAGCACTTACTAATTCTATGAGTTTCGTCATTAAGCTTTTCAGGTATGCTCCTTCTTTCCTGATGTGTGCTTGCAAAGCTATAAATTTTCCTCTCAGTTCTGCTTTTGTTGTGTCCCATAGGTTCTGATAGTTTGTGTCTTCATTATTATTTATTTTCAGGAAAGTTTTGATTTCCTCTTTAATTTTATCTCAGGCCCACTGGTTATTCAGGATTAGGCTCTTTAACTTCCAGGTATTTAAGTTTTTTTTTCTGTGTCCCTTTGTAGTTCACATACAATTTCAGGACCTTTTGGTCAGTGAAGGTAGCCTGCAAAATGTCTATCCTCTTGATATTATGGAGGTATGCTTTATGTGCTAGCATGTAGTCTATCTTGGAGAATGTCCCATGTACTTAGAGAAGAATGTGTATCCAGGTTTCTGGGGTTGGGGTGTCCTATATATGTCTATTAGGCCTCTTTCTTCCATTTCTCTTTTCAGGTCTAGTATATTCTTGTTGGATTTATGTCTGGTTGAGGAAAATTATTCAAGCAAACAACACCCATAAAAAAGCTGGCGGGCCATACTAATATCAGATGTTGCAAACTTTATACTCAGGAAAGTTGTAAGAGACAAAGATGGACATTTTGTATTAATCAAGGGATATGTACAGCAAGAAGAAATCACTCTCCTAAACATATATGAACCATGAGGGGCCGGCAAAATATTTAATACAATTGTTGACAGATTTGAAAAATAATATCAATAACAAGACAATAATTGTGGGAGAACTCAACACGGCTTATCCCAGCCTTCTTAAGGGAGTTGTTTGATTGAAGCGTTCAGTCCTCCAACTTTTGACATTGAGTCTATATTAGTTCTGATTGTTCAAATGTTTTTCTTGCAGGCAACAAAATGTTGGATTCAATTTGTAATGCTAGTTTTGAGTCTATAAACTTTGCGAACTCGTGTTTATCTGTGAAACTGTGTATCCTTCCTTCAAACCTGTAATTTAGTCTGGCTGGTTCAAGTTTTTGTCTCTGTGTATTCATTTTGTTGATTTTTTTTTTACTAAACATCATCAGTCTTTGGGCTTGGAGGGTTGTTTTTGATAAATTTGCTGTAAATCTTAATAATGCTTCTTGTATGTAATATTATTTTGCTTTTGATGCTTTTAGTATTTTATCTATATATGTAGTTTTAATCATTTTTACTAGGATGTGCCTTGCGGTGCTTTTCTGTTGGTATCTTTAAACTGGTACTCTGGGTATCCAAAACGTGGGTACATGGATTATTCATAACTGGAAGCCTCTCTGAATGATATGTTTCACTGTTGCTATTTATTAGGGATTTCTTCCTGGTACTCTGGGACATAATTCTTATGTTGTTCCTGTTGAATTTATCTCAAAGATCTTTTGTTGTCTGTTCACTTATTTTAACTTTTGTTTTGTGGTTTTTGGGTCACACCCGGCAGTGCTCAGGGGTTACTCCTGGCTCCATGCTCAGAAATTGCTCCTGGCAGGCACGGGGGACCATATGGGGCACCGGGATTCGAACCAATGACCTTTTGCATGAAAGGCAAATGCCTTACCTCCATGCTATCTCCCGGGCCCCATTTTAACTTTTTTTACATTTATTTTGTTCATGTATTTTATGTCTTTTCCAGCTCTTCCTTGCATGGAGTTTTTATGCAGCTCTTCTTCCAGTTAGCCAAACCTGTCCTCAATAGTATTACTGTTACTCTAATGGTGAGACCTTCCAGTGAGTATTTCACTTCACCTATCTACCAAATTTCTCGTTTCTGTCAGATCTATTTGAAGTTTTCTCATTTCTACTCTCAGATACTCTTGAATGTTATTGGTTGTCTGTTCCATAGTCTTTGAGTTCTTTGAATATCCTCCAAATTTCTTCTTAAAATTTCTTATCAGAGAGTTTATATAGGTGGCTGATGTTTGTTAGGTTTTCAGCACTACCATTTTTGTTCACTAGGATTTGTGGGGTGTTAGTAGAGCCTAAGGCTCCAAAATGAGAAACTAGTTAGACACAGGTCTGGAATAAAAACAGTGATGCAGGAAATAATTCACACAGTGAATACATACAAGAATGGGTTCAGGAAACCCAAGCACTCAAGCAAGGAATTAACTACCTAAGATTTCTGCTTTTAAGAAAGAATGAAGCTCAGTGGAAGAAGATCAAAGATTGGACCTCTGCCTTCCTCAGACTACTGCTTTTATTGACAAGAATCAGGTCCCACCTTAGGGTGGGAGAAAAATACCAAGTAGGGATTAACTCAATATCCCAGTGCCAGATCATACCCTAGGGTGGAGTATGAATATTGATTATGTGGGGGTTCTGCATTGCCTTCCCATTGTGACCTTTGAAGTGTGATGAGTATTTTTTATGTGATAGGGCTTCTTGGATCAAAGAAATGTGAGGCCTCAGAACAAATTACAACCATGTTCATATCTAGGTGACTAGTTTTAATTCTAAATAGCCCCTTTTGATTCTAAAAGCTTCCCACTGTTATCATGGCTTCTGGTCTATGCTCTTACCTGTCTGGGTGCAGAAAATTTACTTGAATATGCAGCCTGGGCTCAGAGGTTCTACCTGAGTTGCCATGGAAGTGGGAGTAGACTGGGTGAAAGAATTACCACAAGTAGAGGGCTCCCAGGGCTCACTGCTGGGGCTGGCAGGCTTGAAGCTCTGCTGTCTCTGCCTAATCAGAGGATGCTGTTCCTCAATGGCTCACCTGCATTTTAAGGTTGGTGCCTGTGAACTTTTCCATGGGGTTTGGCCTATGCTGCTCTCCAGATAGAACTGCATTTACCCTGTGCTTTAGCTGCACTTTGTAATGTCTATGAGCATAGCTTGTAGATGGACCCAATGGACCTGCCACAAGGTTCTCCTGAGCTCCAGTCAACCAGGTGAATTGGAACAATGTTAGGGTGCCACTTTCTCATCACTATTGCTTTCTCCAACAATTTTTTAGGAGGTTGATATTTGATCTGGTCATGACTGGTGTTTTCTCCTGGTTTGAGGACTCTGGGGGATTTACTATAGGGCACTTGAGAAGACACACTTTTATCCTTATCTCTGGGCTCCTCTCCAGTACTGCTGTGGCAAGCGCTGCTGCTGCTGCTGTTTCCACAATTTTTTTTATCAAGGAAATTCTAACGAGAATATAAAATGCCCAATGTTATTAGAAAAGAGTAGTACAATAATTGGTCTTTAATAGAAAGTTTGTCTCTGCTGCTGTTGGGGGGAAGGGGAGAATATTATGGAAGGGAACACTATGACAATGGGAGAGGGGAAATGCCTGACATTGAGAAAAGGTGGGGGCAAGAAAGAAACTGGATGACATTGATGGAGAGTAATGTACACTTGTGAGTGGACTGGTGTTAGAAGAAAGTATGACTGAAACCTAACCATAGATATCTTTGTAACTGTCATTCACAGTGAATAAAAATACTTAGTAAAGCAAAGCAGGTCTGCTGCTAATAATTGACAGTCTTGATTAATCTCAGATTTTTCAAGAACTTATAAATTCCTATATAATGCTCTAATCTTGGTGGTAATAATCTCAGGGGAGACTAGAGGATGATCTAAGATTTAAGAGTAATGTTGCTGTAAGTCCAATACACCCCCATAATTCCAAACTCAGATACTCCTTGGTCCTACTGATGGTGTCAGAACTAATGGATATTATCTACATTCATGTAGCGAATAGTTCTATTACATATTCACCTTTGAATGGAACATGAAAGTGGTCCATTCACCTCACCTCTACTACTTCTGGATTTTCAGGATAGTCCCCATTTATTTGGGAAGGTTCTGCTTAAAAATTTAGAGTCTTCACACATATGTATATACACAGAAAATGTCATCCAAACATGCCTAAATCTTTTAATCATCTCCACAATAGAATACATATCACCAGAGAATAGCATTGTGACCATTAATTTTTAATTTCAAAGTCACAGAGTAAGGTCCAAACAACCAGAAACTAAGTAGCGGAGAATAATTTTAACCACAAGAACAAAGAGAACTGAACCAGAGAGTGTTTGGTTCCTGGAGCTGTTGCAGAGAACGGTGTCAGTTCTATGTCTGGGATCTAGGATTCTGGGATGATTCTGGGTTGACTATCTAATCACCTGGAGTCTAATTTGAGTCTACATGACATATGTTCAAGGTGGGAGGTGCCCCTGTATTATAAAATTTATGAGTTCTTATCCCTACTATTAAGAGCTTGTTTCTATACATAAATTTTCCCCTTTTAGGTATACCTTTGCAAGAAGAAATGGTGCTATCTTATATTGCTGGTGCATTTGGGGGTGAGAGTGTCAGGCTCCATCATATCTGTGCCTTGGTTTTGACATTAGCTATTATCCCAGGCAAAACCTTGTTCTTGTCGGTTTTTGTACCATGTAGAACCAAAACAAGTAAAGTTAAGGAAGAGAAGTAAATAGATACAAGTCAAAAAAGTATATAATATATATAAAGAATATATATACTGATATATATCTATATAAAGGAAAAATATAGATAGAATTAGTTTTGAAGGGGGAAGCCACAGAATTTTGCTGGAACTCTGATGCCAGCACCTATCTCTGAAAGTCTCCTGTACTGTGCTGCATTCACGGCCTGATATCATCCTGTGTGTGGCTTCATCTGCAGATGGCTAGCCTTCCCTGGACGTGAGTTGATACACCCAGAAAGTGGGAACCCGCTGAACTCTGCTGGAACTCTGATGCCAGCACCTATCTCTGACTGTCTCCTGTGCTGTGCTGCAATCTTAGCTTGATTTCATCCTGTATGTGGCTTCATCTGAGGAAGGCTTCCCTGGAGGTGAGTTGATAGGACCAGAAAGGGAGGAACCAGAAGAGCACAGCCTTCCCTATGCAGCCATGCTCATCATTTAGCCAACGAATACAACCACAACACGTAGAAAAACCCACTATACAAGTGTGACAATGGGGAAACAACGCAGGCCAGTGCCACACATAGAGAATGAAGGTGGCAACTCTGATGACAGGAACATGGCCAACCAACTAGTCAGTCTTTCAGATAAGTTTAGAGTTGCAATATGGAAGATGTTCACAGAACTCAAAGAAAGTATAGAGAGAACACTAATAAGAATCAAGAGAATTTGAAGATAGAAATCAGAAAACTCCAGACTGAAATTTCAGGTCAAATAACAAATCTTAAAAACACAGATGAATTAAAGAAAAAAAATGGATGAGCTTTCCCACAGGTTAACAGCTGCTGAGGATAGAAGTAGTACACTGGAAAATGTGATGAATAACAACTCCATACAGCAGAAGAGATTGGGGAAAAACCTTAAAGCAAATGATCAAACAATGGAAAAATTAATAAAAGAATGGGAACAGATGAAAATAGAAGTCTATGATAAGCTCAACAGAAACAAATTAAGAATAATTGGAGTCCCAGAGACCCAGGAAGAAAGTCTCCAGGAAGAATCAATGGTCAAGAAAATCATTAAAGAGAAACTACCAGAGCTAAAGAATACATGCAACCAAATTCTGCATGCCCGAAGAGTACCAACTATAAAAGCCCCAGGAAAAACACCCCAAGACACATCCTAGTCAAAATTACGAATTCCACAGATAGATACAGAATTTTGAAAGAAGCAAGATCGAAAAGAGAAATTACATTCAAGGGAACATCCTTGAGATTTACCTCAGACCTGTCACCAGAAACACTCAAGGCCAGAAAGCAGTGATGGGACATAGTGATAAAACTCAATGAAATAAATGCTTTACTTAGAATACTGCACCCAGAAAAATTCACTTTTACGTTTGAAGGAAGAATACATGGTTTCACAGGCAAACAACAGCTCAGAAATTTTACAGACTCAAAACCAGTCTTAAGAGAAAAACTGAAAGACCTAATTTAAGACAAGACTGACCACTAGACACACCAAACTTCCATATAAAGATGGCATCAACTCCCAGGACAATTCTTTCTCTCAATGTCAATGGACTAAATGCACCAGTTAAAAGACACAGAGTGGCTAAATGGATCAAAATACGCAATCCAACCTTCTGCTGCCTATAAGAAACTCACCCGAATAGTCAGAACAAGCATGGACTCAAAATAAAAGGCTGGAGGAAAATCATCCAAGTAAACAACACCCATAAAAAAGCTGGAGTGGCCATACTAATATCAGATGATGCAAACTTTATACTCAGGAAAGTTGTAAGGGACAATGATGGACATTTTGTATTAATCAAGAGATATGTAGAGCAGGATATGTACATTTTCCTAAACATATATGCACCGAATGAGGGGCCAGCAAAATATTTAATACAATTGTTGACAGATCTGAAAGACAACATCAATAACAACACAATAATTGTGGGAGACCACAACACGGCATTGTAAACACTTGATAGATCAACCAGACTGAAATGCAACAAGAATATACTAGACCTGAAAAGAGAAATGGAAGAAAGAGGCCTAGTAGATTATATATATATATATATATATATATATATATATATATATAAAACATACCTCCATAATATCAAGAGGTTAGAAATTTTGCAGGCTACCTTCACTGTCCTGAAATTATATGTGAACTACAAAGGGATACAGAAGAAAAACTTTAATACCTGGAAGTTAAAGAGCCTAATCCTGAATAACCAGTAGGTTCGAGATGAAATCAAAGAGGTAATAAAAACTTTCCTGGAAGCAAATGACAATAGAGACACAAACTACCAGAACCAAAGGGACATAGCAAAAGCGGTACTAAGGAGAAAATTTACAACTTTGCAATTACAGATCAGGAAACAAGAAGGGGCATACCGAATAGCTTAATGACAAAGCTCATAGAATCAGAAAGTGCTCAACAATAAAAAAAATAGGGAGACAGAAGGAAATAACAAAGCTGAGAGCACAAATAAATGAAGTGGAAACCCAAAATCAATCTGAAAGATCAACAAAAGTTGAAGTTGGTTCTTTGAAAAAATAAACAAGATTGATAGACCACTGGCAAAACTAACAAATAGAGAGAGAGAGAAACTTCATAACTCGTATTAGGAATGAAAAAGAAGAGATCAGTACTGATATGGCAGAGATTCAAAGGGTAATCAGAAACTACTTTGAGAAACTCTATGCCACTAAAAATGAGAACCTAGAAGAAATGAATAAATTCTTGAACTCATAATCTTCCACGGTTAAATGAAGAGGATGTAGCATATCTAAACACCCCCATCAATAATGAGGATATTAAGACAGTAATCAAATGTCTGCCCAAAAACAAAAGCCCAGACCCAGATGCTGAAGCAGTTTAAAGTACACAGCTTTTGCATCTCGAAAACCAAACAATGTGTTAATGAGGCCTACCTCAAATTTCCTTTCCTAAAGAGAACCTAACAGTGTGGGTTTTATTTGATGTAGATTGAATTGTTGAGGAGGAGGAATGAGAGGTAGAAGAAAAGAAGTAGAAAGAAGAGAGAAGAAAAGAGAGAGAAAGGAAATGTTAATTTTCCCAAACGTGTTTGATGAGTAGATTCTGTGATATCAGTCTGTGGTTCAGAGTTGACTGTTTCAGTGGTCTGAATGATCATATGCTTTAGCTCCTAATAGAGGGCATAAACCAGAGAAAACGGGTATCGAGGTGTCAAATTAGGGTGTTCACCCTTTGTATCCAAGAGCCCCTGAAAAAGACACTGGTCACCTGCTACAAATGGAGCATTCTTTTCATGTGCCTTGGCCATCTGTATTTCTTCTTTGAGGAAATGTCTGTT
Organism: Crocidura indochinensis; assembly: GCA_004027635.1. Lineage (NCBI taxonomy): Eukaryota > Metazoa > Chordata > Mammalia > Eulipotyphla > Soricidae > Crocidura > Crocidura indochinensis. Next base: position 17,520 of record PVKC010006397.1, read on the forward strand.
CATTTTTTCTCCCCATTTTGATGGGTTTGGATGGTTTTACCTTGCTAAGCTCTACTATTTCTTTGTATATCTTAGATAACAACCCTTTGTCTGTTGGGTATTTTTTGAATAATATCTCCCATTTTGGGGGTAGTCTTTGTATCTTAGACAGTGGAGTTTCTTCCATGAAGATGCCTTTAGTTTCAATTTCATGGAGTGTTTTGCCTACATTTTCCTCTATAAACCTTTTGGTTCCAGGTCTGATATCAAGGTATTTAATAAATTTTGATTTGATCTTTCTGCTTGGCATTAAATCGAGATCTGAGTTCACATCTTTTTTATGCAGCTGACAAGTTTCTAAGCACCATTTGTTGAAAAGGATTTTCTTGCACTACTTTTTTATTTTCTGCCCCTTTATCAAATATTAAATTACTGTATACTAGGGAGTCCATTTCAAATTATTCAAATCTATTTAATTAATTGAGTGTCTTTATTCAAGTACCATGCTGTTTAAATAACTACTAGGTTATAATACAGTTTAAAGTTGGGTAAAGGGATTTCTTTCATCCTCTTTTTTCTCAAGAATTGATTTAGGTATTTGTGAACATTTATTGTTCCATAAATATTTCAGGAGTGTGTGGTTCACATTTTTTTGGGTGGGCTCACACCCAGCAGTACTCAAGGGCTACTACTGACTCTATACTTTGAAATTGCCCCCAGCAGGCTCGGGGGACCATATAAGATGGTGGGATTCAAACTACCATCCTTCTGCATGCAAGGCAAATGCTTTACCTCCGTGCTATCTCTCTGGCACCTTGATTCACTTTTTTGAAAAATATTATGTGTATTCTTATAAAGATTACATTAAATCTATACAATGCTTTAGAGAATACTGCCAATTTAATTATTTTAATCTTACCAATCCTTGAATAGGATGTTTTCTTTTCCTTTTTCCAATTTTATTTTTTATTGCAATGTTTGTTAGTTTTCTTCATAAAGGTCTTTCACCTCTTTAGTTAAGTTCACATAAAAGTACTAGATTTGTGAATAAAATTTTTTATTTTCTCTTTATTCAATTTTATAACTTGGATATATAAAATCATGAATTTTACATATTAATATTTTAGCCTGCTACTTTATATACAAATCTATTTTTATAAGTGCTTTGTTTTGTTGAAGTCTTTTGGATTTTCTAAATATAGTATGATATATGTGCAAATTTTGAGAGCTCACTTCTTCCTTTCTAGGTGGATGCCCTTGATATCTTTTTATTGCCTAGTTGCTGTGGCAAATACAATCATACTATGTTGAATAAAAGTAGAAAAAAGGGGGCAACATTGTTTTTATTTTCAGATCATATAGAATAAGCTTTTATTTTTCCTATTGAGTATGTTCGCTGTGGTCATATACGGAGGAAATTTTCTGCTTATTTAAAGCATTTATAATAAACAGTGGCTGAACCTTGTGTAATGCCTTCTCTGCATCCATTAATTTGATCAAATTACCTTTTTCATCTATTGATTGACTTGCATATGTTAAACCATCCTTGCATTCCTGGAATAAGTACTACATGGTAATGATGTATAAATTTGTTGGTAAGATATTGGATTTACTTCCTAATATTTTATAAAAGTTCTTTGCATTTTATTTATCAAGAATATCTGCCTGTAATATTTGTTGTGTCTCTGCTTTTGATAGCAGAGTGATATTAATTTCATAGATATTATTATAGAATGTTTCTATTTCTTCACTTTCCTAGAATAGTTGAAAGGATAGGCAAAACATCCTCTTTAAAGGTTTAGAATAATTTACTATTGAATACATTTGAGCTAGACTTTTTTTTAGGGAAGTCTTTTGATAACCTTTTAAGTTTCCTCAATTATGATTGTTTTGTCCAGCTAGTCTAGATCATCTTGATTAAAATTTGAAGGGTATGGGTGTCAAAAAGTTTTTTTCCTTTCTTTCTTAGGGGGGGGGATTTTGGGCCACACCAGGTGGGGTTACTCCTGGCTATGCGATCAGAAATCTCTCCAGGCTTGGGGGACAATATGGAATGCTGTGGATCGAACCGAGGTCCTTCCTGGGTCAACCACATGCAAAGCAAATGCCCTACAGCTGTGCCCCCACAACTGTATCTATTTCTTTAAGCTTCTCAAAGACATCTCTGATTATCATTTGTATTTCTAAAGTAACTCTAATATATGCATATTTTCATTTCTGTTTCTCTTTCAATTTCGTTTTGCCCAGAGTTTATTGACCTTGTTTATTTTTTAAAGAACTAAATTTTGATATAATTGATATTTGAATGGTTTTCTCTGTGTCCAATTTATGAATGTTTGCTATAAGTTTTATTTCATTACACTGCATACTTTTGTTTCATTATTTAAATAATTTTCCAATATTTATCTGTGCCATTATGTTATTTATAATATTTTCTTTCTTCAATAAATATTTTTGCAAATTTAATATTACTTTTTTTATTTCCCACAAATATTGATAATTATGGTTTTTATTCTCATTTGCTTCCATTGTCTTTTAATTTTCTTTTTTACTTAGCTTCTCACTCAAGTTTCCTTTATTATTGTGAACAAAGTGGATTATGAATCCTTCACAGTAATATTCAATGTACATAACGGGAATGAATTAGGGGCATTCCCACCACCAGTGTTGTCTGTCCTCCCTCACCCCTGTTCCCAGCATACATACCATATCTTCCTCCAGAGTGCTAGTGTAACTGGCCCTTTCTGTGTATAGCTTGTTGTAGCTTGGGTATTTATTCTGTTCCAATTGACTTTGTTTGGTGTTTAAGTTTGATCATTTTTTATTTCTACTCAGTGTTTATATGACTGGTCCTGGCACCATCCAATTTTCCTCCTCTATTTATGAGGCAGGACAAAATGATTCAAGTTTTGTGGTTCTGCTTGAAAAAAAAGAAAAGAAAAAATTGGGAGGAGTCCATCTAGAGGTTATAGATATCAACTCAAAAGAAGGGGAAAAACAAAACAAAAACACAAGTTCATTCATTTTTTATTTATTTATTTATTTATTTATTTATTTATTTATTTTGGTTTTTTGTTTTTGGTCCACACCCGGTGACACTCAGATCTTACTCCTGGCTATGCAATGCACTCAGAAATTGCTTCTAACTTTGGGGACAATATGGGACACTGCAGTTCATTCTAGATTAGCGAGTGCAAGGCAATTATCCTACCACTTGTGCCACTGCTCTGGACCTGTTTGGGTACTATTTTAAATGAGACAGATTCCTTAATCTCTCTTCTCTGCTTCATTATTTACATAGAGGAACACGACTTACTTTAGTGTATTGACTTTGTAAAAGGCCACTTTGCTGTCTTGGTTAATTGTTTCTAGGAGTTATACTATGAAGTTTTTAGGGTTTTCAATGCATATCATATCATCTGCAAAAAGTGATAGTTTGAGTTTCTCTTTTCCTATTTGTATTCCTTTAATTCCCTTCTCTTGTCTGACTGCTATTGTAAGGACAACTAAAACTATGTTGAATAAAAGTGGAGACAATGGACAGCCTTCCCTAGTTTCTGACCTTAATGGAAATGCTTTCAATTTTTTGCCATTAAGGACAATTTTGGATTGGGCTTAATATAGATAGCTGTAACTATCTCGAGGTAGGTTTTTTCCAGCCCTATTTTGCTTAGTGTTTTCATCATTAATGGGTATTGGATTTGGTCAAATGCCTTCTCTGCATAGATTGATACATTCATGTGACTTTTGTATTTCTTGTTGATATAGTGTATGATGTTGACTGATTTGGGTATATTAAACCATCTTTGCATGCTTGGGATGAAACCTATTTGGTTATGGTGTATGATCTTTTTTATGTATTGCTGTATTTTGTTTGCTAAGATTTTGTTGAGAAATTTTGCATCTATGTTCATTAGTGAGATTGGTCTGTAGTTTTCTTTCTTGGCAATGTCTTTGCCAACTTTTGGAATGAATGTGGTATAAATCTCACAAAAGGAGTTAGGAAGGATTCCTATCTTTTCAACATTTTGGAAAAACTTAAAGACCAATGGTATTAATTCTTCTCAAAATGTTTGACAGAATTCACATGTAAAAGTCTATGTAAAACATGGACTTTTGTTCTTGGGCAAATTCTTAATTTCTTTTTAATTTCCCTAGATGTGATTGGCCTATTTAGTCTCTCTACATCCTCCTTATCAAGTCTCAGAAGATATTTTTCAGAAATCTGTCAGTTTCTTCTGGGTTCTTTGACCTGAGTATAGTTGCTCATAATAAGCTCTCATGATGTCTTGGATTTCTTGAGTTTTTGTTGTAATCTCTCCTCCTTTCATTTGTGATTCTATATATTTGGGTGTCCCCCACCCTTTTTGGTGAGTCTCACCAGCGGTTTGGCTATCTGTTTTATTCTCTCAAAAAAACCAGCTCTTGGTCTCATTGATTATTTGTATTGCATTTTGTTTCTATGCTGGATTATTTTTGCTCTTTTTAATTCCTTTCTTCTGGTTGTGTTTGAATTTCTTTGATACTGTTTTTCTAGATCCTTAAGATGTCCCATTAAACTGTTGATTTTGTAATTTCCTCTTTCCTGAAGTAGGGCTGTATTGCTATGAGTTTCCCCATAATTACTGCTTTTGCTGTGTCCTAGAGAATTTGACAATTTGTCTCTTCATTATCATTCATCTCAAAGAATCTTTTTATTTCTTCTCTGATTTCATGTTTGATCTACTTGTTGTTGAGCAGCATGTTTCTTTTATATATATTTTATTTAAACATCTTGATTACATACATGATTGTAAGTTTTAGTCATGTAAAGAACACCACACATCACCAGTGAAACATTCCCATCACCAATGTCCCAAATCTCCCTCCTCCCCACCCAACCCCTGCCTGTACTCTGACAGACTTTCTATTTCCCTCATATATTCTCATTATTAGGATAATTCAAAACGTAGTTGTTTCTCTAACTAAACTCATCCCTGTTTGAGGTGAGCTTCATGAGGTGAGCTGGAACTTCCAGCCCTCCTCTCTTTTGTGTCAGAAAATTACTATTTCAAGAATGTCTTTCATTTTTCTTAAAACCCACACATGAATGAGATAATTCTGCATTTTTCTCTCTGAATTATTTCACTCAGCGTAATAGATTCCATGTATATCCATGTATAGGAAAATTTTATGACTTCATCTCTCCTGAAGCTACATAATATTCCATAGTGTATATGTACCACAGTTTCTTTAGGTATTCATCTGTTGAAGGGTATCTTGGTTGTTTCCAGAGTCTTGATATGACAAATAGTGCTGCAATAAATATAGGTGTAAGAAAAGGATTTTTGTATTGTATTTTTGGATTCCTAAGGTATATTCCTAGGAATGGAATAGCTGGATCATATGGGAGCTCAATTTCCATTTTTTGGAGGAATCTCCATATCGCTTTCCATAAAGGTTGGACTACACGACATTCTCACCAGCAGTGGATAATAATTCCTTTCTCTCCACATCCCTGCAAACACTGCTTTTTCTCATTCTATGCGATGTGTGCCAATCTCTGTGGTGTGAGGTGGTACCTCATAGTTGTTTTGATTTGCATCTCCCTGATGATCAGTGATGTGGAGCATTTTTTTTCATGTGTCTTTTGGCCATTTGTATTTCTTCTTTGTCAAAGTGTCTGTACATTTCTTCTCCCTATTTTTGATGGGATTAGATGTTTTTTCTGTAAAATTCTGTCAGTGACTTGTATATTTTGGAGATGAGCACCTTATCTGATGGGTATTGGATGAATAGATTCTCCCACTCAGTGGGTGGGTCTTGTATCCTGGGCTCAAATTGCTTTGAGGTGCAGAAGCTCACCTCTGCTTTCACTTGCTTGGAGAGTGCAGCTTCCTCCTTGAAGATGCCTATAGTCCTGAATGTCCTGGAGTGTTTTCCCTATATGTTGTTCTATATATCTTATGGTTTCAGTCTGATAATGAGGTCTTTAATCGATTTGGATTTTGCCTTCATTCATGATGTTAGCTGGGGGTCGAAGTTCAATTTTTTGCAAGTGGCTAGCCAGTTGTGCCAACACCACTTCTTAAAGAGGCTTTCTTTGCTCCATTTAGGATTTCCTGCTCCTTTATCAAAGATTAGGTGAATGTATGTGTGGAGAACATTCTCTGAGTATTCAAGCCTATTCCACTGATTTGATGGCCTATCTTTATTCCAATACCATGGTGTTTTGATAAATATCGCATTGTAGTAAAGTTTAAAGTTAGGGAAAGTAATTCAGCCCATATTCTTTGTACCATATTCTTTTTCCTAATGATTGCTTTAGCTATACTAGCATGTTTATTGTTCAAAAATAATTTCAAAAGTGCCTCATCTACTTCTTTGAGGAATGACATGGGTATCTTTAGAGGGATCGTATTAAATCTGTACAATGCCTTGGTGAGTACTGCCATTTTGATGATGTTAATACTGTCAATTAATGAGCAGGGTATGTGTTTCTATTTCTGCGTGTCCTTTCTTTTTTTTTAATATTTTATTTTAACACCTTGATTACATACATAATTTTGCTAGGGTTTCAGTCATGTAAAGAACACCACCCATCACCAGTGCAATGTTCCCATCACCATTGTCCCAAATCTCCCTCCTCTGCCACCCACACCCCGCCTATACTCTAGACAGGATCTCCATTTCCCTCATACATTCTCATTATTAGGACAGTTCAAAATGTAGTTATTTCTCTAACTAAACTCAAAACTCTTTGTGGTGAGCTTCATGAGGCGAGCTGGAACTTCCAGTGCTTTTCTCTTTTGTGTCTGAAAGTTATTATTATTACAAGAATGTCTTTCATTTTTCTTAAAACCCATAGATGAGTGATACCATTCTGGGTTTTTCTCTGTCTCTCTGACTTATTTCACTCAGCATGATAGATTCCATGTACATCCATGTATAGGAAAATTTCATGACTTCATCTCTTCTGACAGTTGTTTAATATTCCATTGTGTATATGTACCACAGTTTCTTTAGCCATTCGTCTGTTGAAGGGGAGCTAGGTTGTTTCCAGAGTCTTGCTATGGTAAATAGTGCTGCAATGAATAAAGGTGTAAGGAAGGGGTTTTTGCATTGTATTTTCTGTTCCTAGGGTATTCCTAGCAGTGGAGGAGGAATCTCCATATCACTTTCCATAAAGGTTGAACTACACAACATACCCACCAGCAGTGGATAAGAGTTCCTTTCTCTCCACATCCCCACCAACACTGTTTGTTCTCATTCTTTGTGTTGTGTGCCATTCTCTGTGGTGTGAGGTGGTACCTCATAGTTGTTTTGATTTGCATCTCCCTGACGATTAGTGATGTGGATCATTTTTTCATTTGTCTTTTGGCCATTTGTATTTCTTCTTTGTCAAAGTGTTAATTTCTTCTCCCCATTTTCTGATGAGATTAGATGTTATTTTATTGTAAAGTTCTGTCAGTGCACTGTATATTTTGGAAATTAGCCCCTTATCTGATGGGTATTGGGTGAATAGTTTCTCCCACTCAGTGGGAGGCTCTTGTATACTGGGTGCTATTTCCTTTGAGGTGCAGAAGCTTCTCAGCTAAATATATTCCCATCTGTTAATCTTTGCTTTCACCTGCTTGGAGAGTGCATTTTCCTCCTTGAATATGCTTGTAGTCTCAATGTCCTGGAGTGTTTTGCCTACGTGTTGTTCTATGTATTTTATGGTTTCAGGTCTGATATCAGGGTCTTTCATCCATTTGTATTTCATCTTCATACATGATGTTAACTGGGGGTATAAGTGCAATTTTGTGCATGTGGATAGCCAGTTGTGCCAACACCACTTGTTGAAGAGGCTTTCTTTGCTCCATTTAGGATTTCTTGCTCCTTTATTGAAAATTAGCTGACTGTATGTCTGGGGAACACTTTCTGAGTATTCAACCCTATTCCACTGATCTGAGGGCCTGTCCTTATTCCAATACCATGCTGTTTTGATCACTATTGCTTTGTAGTAAATTTTAAAATTGGGGAAAGTAATTCCTCCCATGTTCTTTTTCCCAATGATTGCTTTTCGCTATTCTAGGGTGTTTATTGTTCCAAATGAATTTCAACAGTGCCTGATCCACTTCTTTGAAGAATGTCGTGGGTATCTTTAGAGGGATCGCATTAAATCTGTATAATGCCTTGCGTAGTACTGCCATTTTGATGACGTTAATCTGCCAATCCATGAGCAGGGTATGTGTTTCCATTAACACGTATCCTCTCTTATTTCCTGGAGTAGAGTTTTATAGTTTACTTTGTATAGGTCCTTCACATTTTTAGTCAAGTTGACTCCAAGATATTTGAGTTTGTGAGGCACTATTGTGAATGGGGCTATTTCTTTTAATGTCCATTTCTTCCTTATTACTATTGGTGTATAGAAAGGCCATTGATTTCTGTGTGTTGATTTTGTAGCCTTCCTCCTTACTATATGAGTCTATTATTTCTAGAAGCTGTTTGGTAGAGTCTTTAGGGTTTTCTAAGTAGAGTATCATGCCATCTGCAAAAAGTGAGAGCTTGACTTCTTCCTTTCCTAGCTAGATTCCCTTGATATCTTTTTCTTGCCTAATCGCTATGGCGAGTACTTCCAGTGCTATGTTGAATAGGAGTGGTGAGAGAGTACAGCCTTGTCTTGTGACAGAATTTAGAGGGAAGGCTTTTAGTTTTTCTCCATTGAGGATAATATTTGCCACTGGCTTGTGGTAGATGGCCTTAACTATATTTAGAAAGGTTCCTTCCATTCCCATCTTGCTGAGAGTTTTGATCAAGAATGGTTGTTGAACCTTATCAAATGCTTTCTCTGCATCTATAGATATGATCATGTGATTTTTATTTTTTTGTTGTTGATGTTGTGCATTATGTTGATAGATTTATGGATGTTAAACCAGCCTTGCATTCCTGGGATGAAACCTACTTGATCATTGTGATCTTCTCAATGATGCATTGTATTCTATTTTCCAGAATTTTGTTGAGGATCTTTGTATCTACATTCATCAGCGATATTTGTTGGTAATTTTCCTTTTCGTTGCCTCTCTGTCTGGTTTGGGTATCAAGGTGATGTTGGCTTCATAAAAGGTATTTGGAAGTGTTTCCGTTTTTTTCGATTTCATGAAAGATTCTTGCCAGGATTGGTAGTAGTTCCTCCTGGAAAGTTTGAAAGAATTTGTTCCTAAATCCAATGGGCCTGGGCTTTTGTTTTTGGGCAGACATTTGATTACCGTTTTAGTTTCTTCAATAGTGATGGGGGTGTTTAGATATGCTTACATCCTCTTCCTTCAACCATTGAAGATTGCACGTGTCCAAGAATTTATTCATTTCTTCCAGGTTCTCATTTTTAGTGGCGTAGAGCTTCTCAAAGTAGTTTCTGATTTTCCTTTCAATCTCTGCCATATAAGTAGTGATATCTCCATTTTCCTTCCTAATACGAGTTATTAATTTTCTCTCTCTCTTTCTTTGTTAGTTTTGCCAGTGGTCTGTCAATCTTGTTTATTTTTTCAAAGAATCAACTTCTGCTTTCCTTGATCTTTCCCAATTTTTTTGAGTTTCCACTTCATTGATTTCTGCTCTCAGCTTTGTTATTTCCTTCTGCCTCCCTTTTTTGGGTCCTTTAGTTGAGCACTTTCTAGTTCTATAAGCTGCGACATTAAGCTACTCAGTTAAGCCCCTTTTTCCTTCCTGATGTGTGCTTGCAAATCTATCAATTTTCCTCTCAGTACTGATTTTGCTGTGTCCCATAAGATCTGATATTTTGTGTCTACATTATCATTTGTTTCCAGGAATATTATGATTTCCTTTTTGATATTCTCGGACCCACTGGTTATTCAGTAGGAGGCTGTTTAACTTCCATGTGTTAGAGTTTTTCTTCGTTGTTCTTTTGGAATTCACAAATAATTTCAGAACCTTGTGGTCAGCAAAAAATTTCTATCCTCTTGATATTATGAAGATATGCTTTATTTGCCAGCTTGTAGTCTATCCTGGAAAATGTCCCATGTACATTGGAGAAGAATGTTTATCCAGGTTTTTGGGGATGGAGTGTCCTATATATATCCACTAGGCATCTTTCTTCCATTTCTCTCCTCAGATTCAGTACATTCTTGTTGGGTTTCAGTCTGGTTGACCTATCCATTGCTGACAAAGCTGTGTTGAGTCCCCCACAATTTTTGTGTTGTTCTTGAGATTATTTTTCAACTTTGTCAACAATTGTATTAAATATTTTGCTGTACCCTCATTTGGTGCATATATGTTTAGAAGCGTGATTTCTTCCTGCTTTACATACCCCTTGATTAATATATAATGTCCATCTTTGTTCCTTATAGCCTTCCTGAGTATAAAGTTTGCATTATCTGATATTTGTATGGCCACTCCAGCTTTTTTATGGGTGTTGTTTGCTTGGATAATTTTCCTCCAGCCTTTTACTTTGAGTCTATGTTTGTTCTGACTATTCAGGTGCCTTTCTTGTAGACAGCAGAAAGTTGGATTGAGTTTTTTGATCCATTTAGCCACTCTGTGTCTCTTAACTGGTGCGTTTAGTCCATGGACATTGAGAGAAAGAATTGTCCTGGATTTGATGCCATCTATATATCGAAATATGGTGTGTCTTTTGGTTACTCTTGTCTTAAATTAGGTCTTTCAGTTTTTCTCTTAAGTGTGGGTTTGTGTCTGTAACGTTTCTGAGCTGTTTTTTGTCTGTGAAACCATGTATTGTTCCATCAAACTGGAAAGTGAGTTTGCTGGCTAGAGTATTCTAGGTGAAGCATTCATTTCATTCAGTCTTGTCACAATATCCCACCACTGCTTTCTAGCCTTGAGTGTTTCATGTGACAGGTATGCTGTAAATCTCAAGGATGCTCCCTTGAATGTAATTTCCTTTTTGACCTAGCTGTTTGCAGAATTATGTCTCTCTCTGTGGGATTCGTCATCGTGAGTAGGATGTGTCTTGTGTTATTTTTTGGGGGGTTTCTTTTGGTTGGTACTCTTTGGGCATGCAAGATTTGATCACATTTATTCTTTAGTTCTGGAAGTTTCACTTTAATGATGTTCTTGACCATTGATTCTTCCTGGAAATTTTTTCCTGTGTCTCTGGGTCTCCAATGATTCTTAAGTTGCTTCTGTTGATCTTATCATAGACTTCTATTTTCATCTGTTCCCATTCTTTGACTATTTTTCCTATTGTCTGTTCATTTGTTTTAAGTTTTTTTTCCAATCTCTCCCACAGCACCAATTCTATTCTCAGCATTTCTACTCTGGTTTTGAGATCATCCATTTTACTATTAAATTCATTTACTGAGTTTTAGTTGACATGTTATTTCAGTTTGGAGTTTTGTGATTTCTGTCATCATATTTTCTTGGTTCTTATTAGTTTTCTTTTCAAGTCGGTCTATGGTTTCTTTGAGCTCTTTCAGCATCTTCCATATTGCTTTTCTAAAGTCCTTATCTGAGAGATTGATTAGTTCATTGGTCATTATCTGGTCATCAGAATTGTCACCTTCTTTCTCTATATCTGATGCTGGCCTGTGTTGTTTCCCCATTGTCACACTAGTATTGTGTGTTTTTCTACGTGTTGCGGTGGTATTCATTGGGTAAGTGATGTGCGCAGCCACACTCCTCTGGTTCTGCCCTTTCCAGGTGTGTCGATTTGCCTACAATGGAGTGGAGTCCTCCGTGAATGAGGCCTCTCAAAGGATCAAATCTTGGGCCTAGACACACAGCAGAGAAGACTGTCCAGAGAGAAATGCTGGGATTCAGGGATCCAGCACAGACCTTAGTGTGATTTTATTCTCTTCTTGTTGCGATGATATTCTTTCCTAAAAAGAGTGCAAGACCGCATAGCGAAGTGGAGCCAAAGTGCTCTTCTGCAGCCTCTTTTCAGCCCACTCTCATGAGGTCCTGATGACAGGAGAGGACAAATAAACACAAAGAAACGGTAGGACTCACAGTTCTTCGCAGTCAGCCCCACTAGGCAGGTGTAGATTTGCAGAAATTTCCAACCTGACGTCACAAACAGGGGACCTTGCTTTTGCAAAGTACTCTCTTCTTGCCGGTTTCACTTTGATGATGTGTTCCTGGGCGATCCTGCCTATAGTGGACCTCTGGGAGAGCGAGTTTTTTTTTTTGGAGCCAATTTGGCCCACTCCCACGGGGTTCAGACGACAGGAGAACAAATATACACAAAGACAGGACTCACAGTTCTTCACAGTCAGCCCCACTAGGCAGGCGTGGATTCGCAGAAATTCCCAGCCTGATGTCACAAACATGGGACCTTGCTTTTGCAAAGTACTTGCTTTTTGCTGGTTTCACTTTGATTGCCTGTCCTTTCTTATTTCTTGTAGCAACGTTTTATAGTGTTCTTTGTATATGTCCTTCACATTTTAATCGGGTTGATTCCAAGATATTTGAGATTGTGTGGCACAACTGTGAATGGGGTTGTTTTCTTAATGTCCATTTCTTCCTTATTACTATGGTGTATAGAAAGGCCATTGATTTTTGTGTGTTAATTTTGTGGCCTGTCACCTTGCTATATGAGTTTATTGATTCTAGAAACTTCTTGGTAGAGTCTTTAGGGTTTTCTAAGTAGAGTATAATGCCATCTACAAACAGCGAGAGCTACACTTCTTCCTTTTCTATCTGGATTCCCTTGATATCTTCTTCTTGCCCAATAGTTATAGCAAGTACTTCCAGTGTTGTGTTGAATAGGAGTGGTGAGAACGGACAGCTTTCTCTTGTGTCAGATTAGAGGGAAGGCTTTTAGTTTTTCTCCAGTAAGGATAATATTTGCCACTGGCTTGTGGTAGATGGCCTTAATTATATTGAGAAAGGTTCCTTTCATTCCCATCTTGCTGAGCATTTTGATCTAGAATGGGTGTTGGGCCATATCAAATGCTTTCTCTGCATCTATTGATATAATCATTTGGCTTTTATTTTTCTTGTTGTTGATGTTGTGTATTATGTTGATAGATTTGCAGATGTTAAACCATCCTTGCATTCCTCTTGAAATGTTTGAAAGAATTCATTAGTGAATCCATCTGGGTCTGGGCTTTTGTTTTTGGGCAGACATTTGATTACTGTCTTAATATCCTCATTAGTGACGGGGGTGCTTAGATATGCTACATCCTCTTCTTTCAACCATGGAAGATTATAAGAATCCATGAATTTATCCATTCCTTCCATGTTCTCATTGTTAGTGTCAAAGTTTCTCAAAGCAGTTTCTGATTACCCTTTGAATCTCTGACATATCAGTAATGATATCTCCTTTTTTCATTCCTAATATGAATTATTAAGTTTCTCTCTCTCTTTCTTTGTTAGTTTTGCCAGTGGTCTATCAATGTTGTTTATTTTTACGAAGAACCAACTTCTGCTTTCATTGATCTTTCAAATTGTTTTCTGTGTTTCCACTTACTGGATTTCTGTTCTCAGCTTTGTTATTTCATTCTTTCTCCCTATTTTTGTTCCTTTTCTGAGCACTTTCTATTTCTATGAGCTGTGTCATTAAGTTATTCAGGTAGGCCTCTTCTTCCTTCCTGATGTGTGCTAGCACAGCTATAAATTTTCCTCTCAGTACTGCTTTTGCTGTGTCCCATAAGTTCTGATAGTTTGTGTTTTTATTATCACTTGTTTCCAAGAAAGTTTTGATTTCCTCTTTGATTTCATCTCGGACTCACTGATCATTAAGTATGTTGCTTTTCAACTTCCAGGTGTTAAAGTTTTTCTTTTGTATCCCTTTTGGAA
>PVKC010006398.1:0-31235 GCA_004027635.1 Crocidura indochinensis
TTTATATATATATATATATATATATATATATATATATATATATATATATATATATATATATATATATATATATATATATATCCACTAGGCCTCTTTCTTCCATTTCTCTCCTCAGGTCCAGTATATTCTTGTTGGGTTTCTTGTTGGTTGACCTATCCATTGTTGACAAAGCTGTGTTGAGGTCCCCCACAATTATTGTTTTGTTGTTGATGTTCTTTTTCAGCTTTGTCAATAATTGTATTGAATATTTTGCTGGACCCTCATTCGGTGCATATATGTTTAGAAGAGTGATTTCTTCCTGCTCTACATACCCCTTGATTTATATATAATGTCCATCTTTGTCCCTTACAACCTTCCTGAGTATAAAGTTTTCATTATCTAATATTAGTATGGCCACTCCAGCTTTTTTATGGTGTTGTTTGCTTGGATATTTTTCCTCCAGCCTTTTATTTTGAGTCTATGTTTGTTCTGACTATTCAGGTGCGTTTCTTGTAGACAGCAGAAAGTTGGATTGAGTTTTTTTGATCCATTTAGCCACTCTGTGTCTCTTAACTGGTGCATTTAGTCCATTGACATTGAGAGAAAGAATTGTCCTAGGATTTGATGCCATCTTTAAATCGAAATTTGGTGTGTCTTTTGGTTAGTCTTGTCTTAAATTAGGTCTTTCAGTTTTTCTCTTAAGCGTGGATTTGAGTCTGTAGTTTCTGAGCTGTTTTTTGTCTGTGATACCATGTATTCTTCCTTCAAACCGGAAAGTGAGTTTTTCTGGGTACAGTATTCTAGGTGAAGCATTCATTTCATTCTGTCTTGTCACAATATCCCACCACTGCTTTCTGGCCTTGAGTGTTTTAGGTGACAGGTCTGCTGTCAATCTCAAGGATGCTCCCTTGGATGTAATTTCCTTTTTTGATCTTGCTGCTTGCAGAATTATGTCTCTATCTGTGGGATTTGTCATTGTGACTAGGATGTGTCTTGGGGTATTTTTTCTGGGGTTTCTTTTGGTTGGTACTCTTTGGACATGCAAGATTTGATCACATCTATTCTTTAGTTCTGGAAGTTTCTCTTTAATGATGTTCTTGACCATTGATTCTTCCTGGAAATTTTCTTCCTGGGTCTCTGGGACTCAATGATTCTTAAGTTGTTTCTTGATCTTATCATAGACTTCTATTTTCATCTGTTCCCATTCTTTGACTATTTTTTTCATTGTCTGTTGGTTTGTTTTAAGCTTCTTTTCCAATCTCTCCCACTGTATGGCGTTGTTATTTATCTCATCTTCCAAAGCACCAATTCTATTCTCAGCTTCTTCTACCCTGGTGTTGAGATCATCCATTTTACCATTCAATTCATTTACTGAGTTTTTCAGGTCTGTTAGTTGACATGTTATTTCAATTTGGAGTTTTGTGATTTCTGTCATCATATTTTCTTGTTTCTTATTAGTGTTCTGTTCAACTAGGTCCATGGTTTCTTTGAGTTCTTTCAGCATCTTCCATATTGCTTTTCTAAAGTCCTTATCTGAGAGATTGATTAGTTCATTGGTCATTATCTGGTCATCAGAATTGTCATCTTCGTTCTCTATGTCTGGCACTGGCCTGCATTGTTTCCCCATTGTCACACTAGTATTGTGTGTTTTTCTACATGTTGCAGTGGTATTCATTGGGTAAGTGATGTGCGCAGCCAGATACCTCTAGTTCTGCCCTTTCCGTGTGTGTCGATTTGCCTACAAGGGAGTGGAGTCCTCCGTGGATGAGGCCTCTCAAAGAATCAAATCTTGGGCCTAGGCACACAGCAGAGAAGACAGTCCAGAGAGAAATCCTGGGCTTCAGTGATCCAGCACAGTCCTTCGTGTGATTTTTTTCTCTTCTTGTTGCGATGATGTTCTTTCTTTAGAAAGAGCGCACAGCCGAGTAGTGAAGCGGACCCAAAGTGCTCTTCTGCAGCCTTTTTTCAGTCAGCCCCACTAGGCAGGCATGGATTTGCAGAAATTCCCAGCCTAATGTCACAATCAGGGGACCTTGCTTTTGCAAAGTACTCACTCTTGACGGTTTTCACTTTAATGAGGTGTTCCTGGGCATTTCCGCCCTAGAATGGACCAGTTTTTTGGAACCAGTTTGGCCCACTCCCACGAGGTCCGGACGACAGCAGAGGACAAATAAACACAAAAAAAAGACAGGACTCACAGTTCTCCTAGTCAGCCCCACTAGGCAGGTGTGGGTTTGCAGAAATTCCCAGTCTGATGTCACAATCAGGGGACCTTGCTTTTGCAAAGTACTTGGTCTTGCCGGTTTCTCCTGTTGTTTCTTTTCTAAATATCTTTCTTTCATAGATACTACTCAGAGTAATTTGAATTTACTTTGCTGTATGATCATTTTTAGCCCTCTTTTCCTCTTTCCACATAGTCTTAAATTTAGTCCAATTTTTCCAGACTCTAATTTTGCCCTTTAGTGTGAGGTAACTTAATATCTATAAGTTGATATGTGAAAATTCTGTTTCCTGAAAAAGGGACATGTGAAAGTCATTAGTAGTTTTGGTGTGTTTACCAGTTTCCAGTAATCACCTACTTAGTGTTACTCTGTTATTTTAGGAAATAATTCAGCAAAAATGATTATGTACTAATGATAAGAAAATGCCAAAAATTTTTCATGCATCCAGCTCTATAAGGTCTATTTATAGCAATAATTTAAAGTTTAAATGGCATAACTTTTAGATCTAGTATATGACAACGTAAAGACTTGGATCACATTTGGGCTCTTATCCAGAATATTCTTCATGCGTTATATAATGTGACCCAAAGTCAGAGTATAGTAGACTGGAGTAAGAGGGCATAGGGCATTTCTTCCATAGTTCTAACCTGGGTTCAATCCTGGCACCCCAAATGGCCTGTCAAGTCCTGCCTGGAATAATTCCTGAAAACAGGGCCAGAACTAAGCCAAACACCACTGGGTATGATTCTTAAACAAACAAACAAACATAAAAGGCCATAGTTATAGTGTAGAAGGTAGGATGCTTGCCTCACATGCATCTGATCTAAATACAATCCACAGCACATAGTTTCATAAGCCTCCCAGGTATGGTCCCTGAATGTAGATCTGGGAGTTAGCCAGTTAGGAGTACAGTCAGATGTGGCCCCCAAACAAAACTAAAAATCAAACAAAAATTATAATGTAAATGATAACTAGGTTATAGATATGAGTTCTGCTTTCACTATTGGGCTACTGACACAAATTTGAAAGCACTGAGTTAAGGTTATACCTAATAATGCATATCTATGCCACAAGTACATATAGAATAATTTCTCTAGATAAATTAAAAGACAATTTGCTAAAACCAAAGGATAGCAAACACCCTTACATGTACACATGGTAAAAGAAGCAAAAGAACATGAACTGGGTACTGGGATGATAAGAACAAACTCTGCCAGGGTTCAGACCAGAAAAAAAAAACAAGAAAAGACTAAACGTAATATTTTAAAGGCCTTATGGATATGTTTTAATTTCCTTAAGTTATAACTTTAAAAGAAAAGTGTATTGTATTCCTGGCCCTCATATGAAGCTTGACACAAAGCATGAAGCTTAACAACTACCATACAATGATAGTTGGAACTCATCACTCTGAACAAGAACTTGGTGCTGAAAGGGGATAAAGTGATATTCATGGCACCCCCTCATTGACAATAGTGCAAATCACATTGTCAAAAAAGAGAGAGATTTAAAGAGGGTGAAGCAGAATGCCTGTCTCAAATACAGGCAGGGGTGAAGGGTGGGAAGAAAATGGGAACATTGGTTGTGGGAAAATTGCATGGGTGAAGGGCAGTATACATTCTATAACTGAAACCCACTATGAACATTTCTGTAACCATGTTAAAGAAATGTTTATTTAAAAAAAGAAAATGCATTGATATAAAACATTAATTTTATATCCATAAAAATGTAACATTTTCAATATTTTAAAAGCACATATGAAGCAAAAGCCGTAGAGCGTTGAAAATTATGTGGCCCTATTTCTGCTTCCTAATATAGCTCACTTTAATAAGGATGCAGAAAGGGTAGAAGGAGCCTTGGTTCTTACATATACCCTGCAGGAAAGTTGCCTTCCATTAAGAAACAACCTGCTATCAATTGAGAGCAGTAAGAAGATCATCCTAGGAGATAATCATGACAGTCACTTTTGCTGTCTATTTGTCATTGCATTTTCCTAAGTTAAAATAGAAGATTTATCATCACACTATCTGGGGACAGTCACAGAAAAAAATTGAATTTAAGATGTCCTTGATAGGTATGATGCACTTGCTTGGCTGCAACTAACAGTATGTTTTCATTATCTCTGTGATAATAATGAGAGCAAAATGTAGGTAAATTGATGATCTCCTAGGGAAGAAACCTTAATAAAGTTTGCTATGAACAGAATTTTCTTCTCTTATAGTCAGTGACCACTTAGAACATTGGAGGCACTCAAGAAATAACTTCTGTGTTGAATTCAACTATATGACCCCGACAATCTGTTTCCTTGCCTTACCAAACTCATATTCTCATGAAAGTCTCACTATGGAACTCAAGTACTTTTTCTGTTTTAAGTAAACAACAAGTCTATGCTTAGTGTTATGCCAGAAGTCCTGTGGAGTATACAAGAAAAATAAGATGTTTGGTTATTTTTCTTAAGAAAGCTTAAATCAGAAGGGAAATCTAATTTGTATATATAATATAATTTTTATATAAGTTTGGACTTTAGGTTTCTTTTCTTGGGGAGATTTGGGTCATACCCAGCAGTGCTCAGAAGTTACTCCTGTCTCAGAAATTACTCCTGGCAGGCTTGGGAGAACATATTAGATACCAGAAATTGAACCCAGTTCAGCTGTACGCAAGGCAAATGCTCTACACACTATGCTATCACTCAGTTCTCTTGAGTTTAGGATTTAAGTGACGATTGAAAAGTAAAGGAAGACTTGATGGAGATTACAGTTTGTCTGGGGAATTGAGAATAAGTAGGGCAATAGTAGAGTAGGAGTGGAAACTTTAGACAATATTGATGAATTGCAAATGTGATAATTATGGTCTTTGGATGATGGAAGAGCATAACATGGCTAGTTAAAATGTTCATGGTCTCTATGTAGGTATGAAAGTTAGAGGGTAGAAAGATGTTTAAAAAGCAGGAAGAAGAGAAAGAAAGAAAAATAATGTACAGTTGAAGAGTAAGAAATATGATAAGAAGTAATGAGCAGCTTGAGTAAAAATAATTCACACAAAACATTTCTAAAGGAAATGTCCTTGCCTCTCCCTCTCAGCACAGAAAGGGGCACTGGGGCCTGGAAAGATTTAGCAAGCTCAGCATAAAACCTGGATGTGAAGGATCTCTCTGCAACATTCAGGCATTATTGCTTTGAATAATGTTTAAATCCAGGAAAAGTAAATGAAAACAGAGTGAACTTGATACATGGGTTCATTGTAATTCGCTTGCAGACTATTTGCTTAAGAACAACTACTGAAGCAATTCAAATTAGGTGTCCAGTTAACAATGGAGGCTACCTTCTCTTCCTGTAGATTATAATGCAAGCAAACTCATGGATCGGAGAATCTTGATGTATCTTTACTCCAGAAATAAAGGTCTCATTTAGCACGATGTCTACCTGTTCTCTTGCAATTAATGGTTAAGTACTTGTCTCAGGCATTAGTCACTCTGAGCAAAGGAAAGGATGCTATGGTAATTGGCCATGTGTGTTTCATCACTTCTCTGCAGATTTTATTTGGCTCAAAGAGCACATTTTTACAAAGGCTCTTTCTGCACTCTTTATTTAGCTAATTAAAGGGCTTAAGGAATGAGTTGGCATTGGGGTAACATTAAGGGGAGGGGGAGAAGTATATTTTAACAGGAAGATCATGTGATTGAAAAAATATTTACATTTGATCCAAACTAATATATTTTCTCATCTATTATCGTCTCTTATATGGACAGTTGTATGATATACATTATCTTGTTTAGTACTCGCAATAATTTTGTGATGATATTACTGCCCCAAAGATAAGAAAATTAAATTTTAAAGAGGCTGCTATGACTGAGGTTAGCCTGGACAGAGCCTCGGAAATAGAATGAGAATTTTAACTGAGCTTAATTCCCACATACTGCTGTCCATTATTAGTGTCTACTTAGTAAGCAGTTCTGGAATAAGTCACTTCATCTCTCTAACTTTTACTTTTCTTTAACTCTTCATCATTCTGTGAAAATGTTTCTTCTGGGAACTATAACTGCTTTATGTTTTCAATTGATGGAAACTAATAAGCATCCTTTTACCATCCTTTGTGTGTATGTGTTACAGAACTCTTTTTCCAGTTTTTCCTTTATGTCCTGTGTAGCTAGAAAAGAACTGGTGTAAACAATCGGGGTTGAGTTAAGAGAGGCAAGAAAGAGAAAAGCAATGACAATCATCAATGTTCAGTTTTCCAGTTCTGAGTTACATTTTCCAAATGAACTCAGAGCAGCATGATATTGGAGAAAGATCCAAGAATTGGAGTTTAAAGATTTCAATTCCAATACCACCATTGTGGGACTTTAAGCAAATCAGTGTTTAATTATGCCCCTGAATTATCACATCTACAACTATTAAATGTAATATATTTCAAGAATAGTTATTACCTTTAAATTTCAAAAACTTACAAATGCCAGTTGTAAATAATGGAATTATGATTCTGATGGGAGTTTTGACACATACATCTCTGATTTTGATTCATATGATAAAAAGGGCGTTGAGTTTGCTGATGACATGTAGAGAATTGGTAGCAAAATATACCAAGAACCCAGATAAATTTTTATTTATCCTGATTGTGCCAGAGTACTTCATTTTGTCCTTATTTCTAGGATAAAAGAAACATTGTATTCATGGAATTCATACATGTTTTATGGGAATAAAGAAAAATGCATTAAGAAATTTATCTACTTACCTTGGTAAGTGTTCTAGGAAACCATGAAATGGGCTTACCAATGACTAATTTTTTTCAGAGTCCCATGAGTAATCTATATCCATGAATGAAGTCTATAAAGAGATTACCGTTAAGGAAGTAAATAAAAATTGCTACCTATACCGAACTCCAGCACAAAACCAGCATGTAAGCAGAGAGTGGAAAACATGTGTAGTATCATGTGGTCATACCAGTGTGTCATACAAAGGAGCACACAGGACAAAGCATAGCCATGTCCTTTGTCTCCTGATGCTGTTCTGCCTCATTTTATAACATGTTTATTGTTATTATTCTGCCCACATTAATTTTTAAAAATCATTTGAGATGGAAATTATTCTTGACTTGAATCCAAAATATTCCTGAGTCAAAAAATTAACTGTGGCTAGTAGTACCAGAGGCTGTTTACTACGAAGTCTTCAGAGAAATTTTGTCATATTTTTCATATTCTCATGAATCTCATGAAGATTATTCTTATCATTGCTAATTACAGTGTGAGAATGTATCCAATACAGTACCCACTAGCCACATAAAATAATGTCAATTTAACTGATTTGAAATTGGATCAGTTAACACTTGAGTTCCTCCTCCAGACTAACTACATTTTGATTAATAACTGTAGTAAGATATTTCCCAGAATAACTACTACCAAATTCCTGAGAGCTCTAGAGTTATCCCAGGTTGGGGAGGGGTTAAAGGACACCTGTATTCTCAGGTGTTATGGGATAGGTACTTGGTGATATTTTTTTTCTTTGCAAAGAGGCTGGAGGTCAAATGAGTTTGGAAAGTTCTTTTCTAATTCTTTTAGTCCCTCAAGACAATTATGAGATCAATCAGTATGAAGGATGTAAGTCTTGAAGAAGCTAATTAACTTTCTTGTTGAGATAATATACTCTGAAATATTAGTGGTATTGGCCAGTCTGACTACAAATTAGAGTATTATACTCCAGGTAGATAAATGGGAAAAAATACAAAATATGTCTATTTACATATACTTATAGAAAAATGCACTTTTTCGTACTCCTTCCATTAATCAGAGTTAAAAGCCCTGAGTATTTTAAATAAATATAAAACATTCACGGATCAAGTTAATGTCCTAGTCAATGACATGCATGTCTATTACCCTAGTTTTGCCTCTGGTGACACAGGGTTTGAGCCGATTCACATGCTTTGGTCCTTGCCATGCTGGTCATGTTGGCTGAGACATGCTAGGAGGAACACCCAGACATCCTGAGCAGTAGTTAGGAATCCTTCCACACCAAAAGGAAGATTCTGAAAGACGGAGAGAAGAAAGACTAGTTAGAAGCTTTCAGAACCAGTAAGCAACACACTGAAAAGTTTCTTAAGTTTCTTCTGCATTATTTCTTTGATTTTTATTGGGGTGGAAGTGGTTCCACATCTGAATGTGTTTGGGGCTTACTCCTGGCACTGTGTTTAGATAATGGTGTGAGTCAGGGAACCATATAGGCTGCTATAAATGGAACCCAGGCTGACATGTAAAATTCAAATAGCCTTATACTGTATTATATCTTAGTTGTTAGGTTTCCTGAGTTTCTTACATTGCTCCACTTTTCACATATTTACCAGAGTAAAATTTTTACAAAATAATTGGACTATGTGATACTATATAATGTCAAAGAAATCCATTTCAAAATATAGTCATTAATTATGTTGAGATATTTTGCTCAACAAATAATTGCAGCAAAATGGTGGTACCAATATACTAAATTATATAATTCAGAAATATCGTAGTCTAAGTTTTCTAGGTTAGTGATATCACATTCTAGGAAGTTCACATATTGATAAAAATAAACTTATAATATAATTTGTAGGGCATAGTATGGTTTTTAAAAATGCATGACTATATAATGAAATGTTAGTTGAAAATAAAATGATGTAGAAAGATAAAGCATAGAAGACTGAACCAAGAGGAAACAAAAAGAGTGGCTATATTCATTTAACACAAACTAGATTTTGAAGCTTGGAAATTACTCCAACACAGAGTATCAATAAACCAAGAAAATGTATTTGTCTTAAATGTTTATGTTTACTGAAAAGCCAAATTCCTGAGTAAATTTGAAGATTTGAACTCTCAATAATTGATTACTCACAAGAAAGTAAGTCAGTAAGATGTTAAAAATCTAACACACTATTGAGAAAATGTATTTGTAGAATATTCTACCCAGCATCAGTAGAAAACACATTTATCAATTATCTAAAGAATAGATAGCATAATATGTACTGATATGTGCCCTATTTTCAACCACAACAAAGGCAAAATTAAACTATTATATGCTCACATAGTAAAACTAACCAAGAAAAAATAAGGTTATAAATTTAATATCAGGAATGAAGTGAAATCTCATTATGAAGCCTGAGACATTGAAAGTTTGAGATAATACAATAAACAATTTTGCACACATAATTTAACAATTAGATTAAATGGACTAATTTTATGAAAAGTACAAAGTACCACAACTCACTCATTATAAAATAAATCATTTAAATTACTTTATAGTTCTTAATAAAATATAATTCACACTTTATAAACTAATTAACAAGAAATTCTCAGACACAGATGGCTTCAGTGAAGAAGCTAGTCTATAAAAGAATCAGCACCAGTCATGCACTCATTCAGAAGATAGAAAAGGACTGAATTTATACCAGAACTAAACACGAAGGGAGGGAGAAAGGGAGGAAATTTTTTGGTTTAAGGCCATGCTTGGTTGTACAAGGTTACTACTCCTGGATACAAATCCAGGCCTCCACTATGAGCAATATCATTTAGCTCTTTGACATAACTCTGAGTACCACGACTCTTCTAAAATTTATGTAGAAAAAATGAACTGTAACAGATAAAACTCTAAAGGAACAACTGCTAAATTTCAAAACCTTAGAAACTGAAGCAGAAAGCCTTACCTTTAGCAGAGTCTTCTTTGTGACACAAAAGAGTCATTTTCAGCTCAGGTCACCTAATGGAAAAAGAAGCATCTGGACAATGGGAAGATTTTTCCAGCCATCACTCAACCATACAGTTCCAAGAAATTGAGGCAGAATACAGAGCAGCAGTAGGTCCTCTTTGTGACAGAAGAGCAATTTTTGTCCTAAGTCAGTGAGAGACCAAACATTTCTTCTAGTTAATGAGTCATGCTGCAACACATAAAAAACATCAACCACACTGGAACAGTCACAATAAAAGAAATGCAAAACTACACTTACTAAATGAATATGATAGTTCTGAAGACTCAACTAGTATCAGCATACTATTTAACCTCTCTGATAAGGACTTTAAGAGGAAATGTTGAGAGCATTCAAAAACCTCAAAGAAACCATGAAGAGCACACAGTTACAATAAGACTCAAGATGATATGAAAATAGAAATGAGAAAATTTCAAATGAAAATGACAAAATTAAAAAACTTAGTAGTTGAAATAAAAAAAAACCTACTGGAAGGCCTCATCAGCAGAGTAAAAGTTGTTGAGAGCCAAATCAGTGAACTGCATAATATCATCAGAAAACAGCAGAAGATGGAAAGGTGTTTTAAAATAAATGAATCAAAGATGGAAAATATTCTCAAAACAAATGAACAAATGACAATTGAACTTTAGGATAAATTAAACAGAAACAAGATTAGAATCATTAGTGTCCCAGAGTGGCAGAAAGAAAACCCCTATGCAGAAACAATATTCAAAGACATCATTTTTGAGAAGGTCCCAAAGCTGAAGAGTGCATGCACTCATATCCTGGATTCCTAAAGAGTACCAGCTAAAAGAAACCCAACTATAAATACCTGAAGACACACCCTAGTCACAATGATGAAAAACCATAGATAAAAAGAATACTTAATGCACCAAGATCAATAAAGGAAATATAAAGAGCATCCTTACATGCAACTCTTCAAGTCTGAAGGTAGTGGTGGATTATAGTGAGAAAACTCAATGAAATGATTGCTCTACCAATAATACTTCATCAAGTAAGACTCACATTCAAGTTTGAAGGAAAGATATACAGATTAACAGATAAACAACAGCCCAGGAATTTTACAGATAAAAACCAGCTTTGAAAAAATTGAAGAGGCAAGACAAATGCAACAAACACACCAAACTTTTACAAAATAGTGGCACAAAATTCCCCAACAATATTCTCTCCCAATACTAACGAAATAAATGTACCAATTAAGAGACAATGAGTGGCAAAATGGATCAGCAAATTGAATCCAATATTTAGTTGCCTACAAGAAACACATTTGGATGGTCAGCTCAAACACAGACTCAGAGTCAAAGGTTGGAAGGCAATCCTTCAAGTAAACAATTCCCTTAAAAAGGCTAGCATGGCCATATTATTATCAGAGGGCACATACTTTAGGCTGAAAAAAATAGTAAGAAAACAGAGAGGGTAATTTATTAATAATCAATGGATATGCATATCAGGAAGAAACCACACTTCTAAACATATCTATACCTAATGAGGAGCCAGCAAAACTTAAAACAACTACTAATAGACTTAAAGTAAGTATCATTAGTAGGGGCCCAGGAGATAGCACGGAGGTAGGGCGTTTACCTTTCATGCAAAAGGTCATCGGTTCGAATCCCGGTGCCCCATATGGTCCCCCGTGCCTGCCAGGAGCAATTTCTGAGCATGGAGCCAGGAGTAACCCCTGAGCACTGCCGGGTGTGACCCAAAAACCAAAAAAAAAAAAAAAAAAAAAAAAAAAGTATCATTAGTAACCCAATAGTAGCTGGAAACTTTAATACCAAGTATCACCTCTTCATAGAGCAATACGACTAAAACTGAAAGAGAATATACTGGATTTGAAGCAAGAAAGGGAAGGGATGGGCTGATTAGATATATAGAGGGTTTTTAATTCCCAATAAATTGAATACACACTTTTCCCAATGCACTTGGGAGATTTTCCAAGATATGTCACATGCTATGTCATAAAATATACCTTTATAATATCAAGAGGAAAAAATTATATCAACTATCATTTCAGATCATAACGAACTAAAAATATAAGTGAATCACAAACAGACACAGAGAAATAATGTTAACAGCTGGAAATTCTACAGACTAGCCAATGGGTTAGAGAGGAAACCAAAGAGGAAATAAAGAGGACATCAAAAGATTCCTGGGGAGAAAAAATGAGACTTAGGACAGAGATTATCAAAATTTTGGGGACACAGTAAAATTGGTATTAAGAATAAAATTTATATTTGTATTAAAGTAACTTATATTTTAATTATATATTAAGCATAAATTTAATTAATATTAAGAGTAAAATGTATAGCTTTGCAAGCATTCATCAGGAAGAAAGAACTGGCCTTCAAAAATAACTTAACCTACCAGATTAAGAAATTGGAAATTATTTTTAAAATGAGCTAAAAACAGGCAGGAAAAAGGAAATGATAATTTTTTTTCAGATTTTTTATTTAAAGATCTTGATTACATATATGATTGTGATTAGGTTTCAGTCATGTAAAGAACACTCCCCTTCACCAGTGCAACATTCCTACCACCAATGTCCCAAATCTCCCTCTATCACATCCCACTCCCACCTGTACTCTAGACTGGCTTACCAGTTCCCTCATTCATTTACATGATTATGGTAGTTCTCTGTGTAGTTATTTCTATAACTGCACTCACCACTCTTTGTGGTGAGCTTCATGAAGTGAGCTGGAAGTTCCAGCCCTCCTCTCATTGTCTCTGAGGATTGCTGTAAAAATGACTTTTATTTTCTTAAAACCCATAGATGAGTGAGACTATTCTGCTTCTCTCTCTCTCCCTCTGACTTATTTCACTCAGCATGATAGACTCCATGTACATGCATGTATAGGAAAATTTCATGACTTCATCTCTCCTGATGACTGCATAATATTCCATTGTGTATATGCGCCACAGTTTCTTTAGCAATTCATCTCTTGAAGGGCATCTTGGTTGTTTCCAGAGCCTGGCTATTGTTAATAGTGCTGCAATAAATATAGGTGTGAGGAAGGGGGTTTTGTATTGTATTCTTGTGTTCCTAGGGTATATCCCTAGGAGTGGAATAGCTGGGTCGAATGGGAGCTCAATTTCCAGTTTTTGAAGGAAAAGGAACTCTTATCCACTGCTGGTGGGAATGCTATCTAGTTCAACCTCTATGGAAAGCGATATGGAGATTCCTCCAAAAACTGGAAATGATAAATTTTAGAGCAGAAATTGATAAACTACAAACCCAGAAAAATTTCAAAATAACAATGGAATCAAGACTGAGACTGAGTTCTTTGAGAAAAAAATCAAGACTCATAAAGAGAACCCTAATAAATGGAATCAGAAATAAACGGTATGTATATCATAGCAGACACTACAGATATTCAAAGGCTGAGATTAATTTGAGAATCTTTATGCCACAAACCAAGAGAACCTGAAACAAACAGACCAATGACTCCTGTAGCCTTAGGTTAAACTAAGATGATGTGAATTATCTGAATAGACCTATCATTATTGAGAAATTGAAATGGTAATCATAAAGCTTTTCAAAATCAAAACCCAGACCCATATGGATTCATTAGTGAATTCTTTCAAACCTTTAAAGTGGTTTGACAATTGTTTACAGGTTCTTTCAGGAAATTGATGAAGCAGAAACACTCCCAAATAGTTGCTATGAAGCTAAAATCACCTGATGCCCAAAGCAGAAAGAACATCACAAATAAAGAGAATTATAGGCTGACGTGCTTGATGAACACAGATGTAAATATCCTCAACAAAATACTTACAAGAGAATCCAAAAACTCATCCAAAAGGTCATACACCATGACCAAGTAGGGTTAACCTCAGAGATTCAAGGATGGTTTAACATATACAACATAATTCACCATTTCAAAGAAAGAACAAAAGTATATGATCATAACAATAGTTTGAGATAAAGCATGTGACAGATATCCACCCTTTCGAGGTAAAAACTGTCAACAAGATAATAATTGAAAGAAGTTTCCTCAAAACCATTTATCTCACTCATGGCAAACATTATATTCAATGAAGAAAAATTAAATCTTTCCTCTAAGTTCTGGCACAAGACAAAGTTTTCCACTCTTTCCACTTCTGGTCAAAATAGTACTCAAAGTACTTATCACAGCTATTGAGTAGGGAAAGATATCAAGGGCATTCAAATAGGAAAGGAAAAAGTCAAGCTCTTAATGTTTGCAGATGACATGATACTATAATTAGAAAACCCTAAAAAATAAAAATCAAAGTAAATATGAACTTAAAAAATATTTTTAAAGATTACAAAAAATGGTAGAAAAATTAGATTTGTTTAGGACTTTGACAGGCTACAAAATTGATATGCAAAAATTTGTGAATTTTTATGTATAAATAAAAAAGAAGAAAGGTATATTTAACAAAAAATGTCCTGTTTACAACATTACTTCAGAAAACAAATTACCTTGGAATTAACTAAAGAGGTATAAACCTATACAAAAAAATACAAAACAGTGCTTCAAAAAATAAAAAGACACAAAAAATGGAAACACATTCCATGACGATTAATGATTACAAATGGAAATTTTTCCCAAAGTATTGTACTTTGTACATATTAATGCAATCCCTATCAGGATATCCATGATAATTTTCAAAGAAATAGATCAAACACTTCTGAAATTCATATGGAACAATAAACTTCAACAAATAGCTAAAGCAGTACTTAGGGAAAAAAAGATGGGAGTCATCCTTTTTCCCAATTTCAAGCTGTAATATAAAGCAATAGTCATTAAAAAAAAAGGCTCTGAGATCTATGTAATAGAGAGTTGAATATTCTGAAATAGACCCTCAAGTTTATGATTAATTAATCTGAGAAAGAACCAATTAATAAGTAAAACAAAGAAAAACTTCAGCAAATAATGCTGAGCAAACTGGTCAACTACATGCAAAAAGAGTGAGCCCAGACCTCTCTTAAATGCTGTGCACAATAGTCAAATCAGAATAAATGCTTTGGTATCAGAGCTGAAAACATACTGTACATAGATGAAAACATAGGCAGAACTCTCTATGACATTGAACTAAAAACATTTTCAAGGATGACACCACTGATCAAGTAAGTGGGAGCAAAGATAAACAAGTGGAACTAGATGAAAGTAAGAATCATCTACATGTCAAAGGAAATGGCAACCTGAATACAGAGATTGCCCACAGAATAGGAAAAATTATTCACAAAATAATCATCTGATAAAGTGTTAAATTCTAAGATATAAGGTATTGGTAAACTTTTTTTCAGGTTCTTGGTCACACACAGCATCGCACAGCGGTTACTACTGGCTCTGTGCTCAGAAATCACTCCTGAGAGGCTTGGGGAACCATATGGGATGCCGGGATTCGAACTGGAGTCCGTCCTGTCTTGGCCACGTGCAAGGCAAACGCCTTACCACTTTGCTATCTATTTGGCCCCTGCATTTGTAAACTTTAACAAGAAAAAAGAAATCTAACCCCATTCAAAAATGGGAAGAGATAAACAGAAACTTCCTCAAAGAAGAAATAAGGATGGCCAAAAGGAACATAAAAAATGATTCACATAATTAATCATCAAGAAAATGCAAATTAAAACAACAATGTGATATCATCTCACACCACATAGATTGGCACACATCACAAAGAATAAGAACAACCAGTGCTGCCATGGATGTGAGGAGAAAGGGATTCTCACTACTGGTGGGAATGTCGACTGATGCCTTTTGGGAAAATAATATGACCATTCCTCAAAACACTAGAAATCGTGTGCCCATATGACCAACTGTCCTTGGGATTATACCTTAGAGAGCCAAAGTCACAATGCAGGAATGTCCTCTGCACTACTATGTTCATTTCAGCACTGTTTATAATAGTCAGAATGTGGAAACATCCTAAGTGCTCAATAGAAGACCAGTGGATCAAGAAACTGGCATTCAGTCAGCTCCATAATCTCACTCTGTTCTCAAAAGAGATGTAAACTAAGCTATGAAAAATTATGAGTAGACCAAGTCATGCAGCTAAAAGCTGGCACTCTCTGGAGAGGCCGTACCTGCTGCACCCATCACTATAATTGCCATTTCATCAATGGCCCTCTTTACTTATTTATGACTCTCTGCAGAGACATAAAACTGACCAAAACTCCTGGGATGCCAGTATTTGAGCTGACATCACCAGTACTTTTGTTTAGTTTTTGTTTTTGTTTTTTTGGTGGGTTTTTTTTTGGTTTGTTTGTTTTGTTTTGTTTTGGGGCCACACCTAGTGACACTCAGGGGTTACTCCTGGTTATGAGCTCAGAAATTGCTCCTGGCTTGGTGGACCATATGAGATGCCAGGAATCAAACCAAGGTCCTTCCTGAGTCAGCCACGTGCAAGGCAAACACCCTACCGCTGTGCTATGGCTCTGTCCTATAACACCAGTACTTTTTTTGAGTCAGTGCAGGCACCCTCTCCCCACCCCTGCCTTTTCAAGAAGCCCTGGAAGTCAAAAACATGCCGCACAAAAGTCACAGTATCAGGAATAGTGCTAGGAATTCCTAAACCAGGGGACAGCATCATAACAAATCCATCCCTGTTGGAACACACCAATTTAGATGCCAATGTGCATCTGAAGCCACCTAATGTCCAGAAACTAAAGTTATAGAAAATTCAACTAGCAATAAGACTTCTAAACTTTATGACACTGACTTAATGACTCATTGTGAGACACAGAAAATCATATTACTTGTGACATAGATTATGAGTTCATTGGGGTACTAGAGTACAATAATTTTGTTAGTCAATACTGCAAAATTTAACACTATTGTAACTATATAAATAATAATTAATTTCTAATTTAATTTAAAATAAAAAAATAACAATTGGTGTCAGAGTAATAGTGATAGTACAAGGAGCAATGTACTTGTATTGCATTCCATCAAGGCCAGTTCAATCTCCAGCATCACAAATATTCCCTGGACATTGCCAGGAGTGATCTCTGAGCATCTAGCCAGGCATAAGGCCTGAGCATGACTGGGTATGGCCCCCAAAAAGCACAAACAAAAAAAGCATTTGCTTTGCAAAAGTCTTGCTAAGATGAATGAAAAGTATGCGAAGAACTTAGAAAAGTATTTTTAAATATATAGTCCCTCATAAATGACTGATATTGAGACTTCAGAAGGAGCACTGAGAATACAATAGTAAAATCCAGCCCAAGAAGTTTTGCAAAATACATGAATGATGCTTTACTGAATATACATATAGCAAAAAAGTATTAAAAATTTAACTGTATCATTAGCCATAAGCAAAAAATATATATAAACCACAACTTGATATCAGATATATCAAAATGATTAAAATTTAAAAAAGTGACAACAATAGATATGTGTGATGATTCAGAGAAACTGGATCTCTCCTAAATTGCTACTGTCAATGTAAAATGATACAGACACAGTGAAACACTTAACGTTTTTTGAAATCTAAATATCCAACTACCATACATCTCAGTAATTCAGTAATTGCATTCTTGGGCAGTAATCCCAAAGAAGAAAAATTTATGCTCACACAAAAGTCTGCACAGGAATATTTATAGCAGAGTCATTTGTAATAGTTCCAATCCAGAAACAACCCAGATGTTCTTCAGCAAGTGTGTGGTTATTAAACAAACTAATACATTTCCATTTAACAATAAAAAGAAACTACTGGTGGGACAAGATTCAGTCTCTGCATGAATCTTGAGAGTATTTACTAAGTTAAATATAAGTGTAAAAATATTACATGTTGTAAGACTCTGCCACAGTTTTAGAAATGTGGAACACATCGTTGGTAGTCAGAGACTCAGAAGAAAGAGGAAAATAGGGATGGGATCTTTTAAGTGTTATGTTTTTTACCTCAACTATATCAGTGTCATATCCTGGCTGTAATATTGTACTGTGGGCTTAGAAGACATTACTATTGGAGGAAACCTAAAAACAAGAAATCTGTCTCTACCGCCCTCTCTCTACTGTCCTCACTCCCTCCCCCACTTCTCTCTCTTTCCTCTCTCTCTGTCTCTCTCTGTCTCTCTCTGTCTCTCACTCTCTCTCTCTCTCCCTCTCCCGTTCTGTTATTTCTTACAAGTCTACAACATTGTTGTGTCCTTTTATGCTTGGGCTCCAGGCGTGTGAGGAATCAAACCTAGTGCCACACTTAATGCAAAGCATTTACTCTTACCCCTTTGAGTCATACTCTCTGCCCTATTTCTTACAATTTTATATGAAACTATATATTGAATTTAAATTTCTGGGTCTTCCTAGTAGTGATCAGGGGCCTAGTTGATAGTCCCAGTGAAACTTGTCCCTACTGTATGGGACTGACTGTTCAATGCTTAGGATTGGTAGTGTTGGAAGCCACAAGGAGCATTCCCAGGGGTTCTGGTATAGAGTGGGGAACATTTGTGTCTGTGGTGACTAAACTTGGGACCTTGCAAATGCAAGACACGCACTTCAAACTTTACAAATATCTTCTGTGCCTAGTTTAAAGAAAATAGTATTTATTACTGAAGCACCATGATGGACAGACAACACTGTTGATGATAATATTTCTTGTATACAATGTTCCAATATCATAGCACTATCAGAGTTCATTTTCCTCCACAATTTTTCCTTCCCATCCACCATTCCCCTCAGTAAGCTCATTTTTGGTATATAAATTCTCAGATTCTGATGCCTTTGGCCAGTTATTACTCCCTTTATTTTCTTATAGTCTATATATACTAAAGAGATGATTATCTATCTGTCCCTTTCCTTATGCCGTTCTTCAGCATAATACCTTGTTCCAACCTAATTTGCATAATTTCATCTTTTCTTAAAATTGATTAGTATTTTAATTCTGCATAAATACTACAATTTTTTATTCAGTCACTTGTTCTTGGACATGGGCTGTTTTTAGATCATAAACAGTGCTGCTGCACAAATGCCATTTTTGGTTTGGGGCTCTTACAGTACAAACAAGAAGTGCAATGTCTGTGTGAATTCTTTTTTTTTTTTTTTTTTGGTTTTTGGGTCACACCCGGCAGTGCTCAGGGGTTACTCCTGGCTCCATGCTCAGAAATTGCTCCTGGCAGGCACAGGGGACCATATGGGGCACCGGGATTCGAACCGATGACCTTTTGCATGAAAGGCAAACGCCTTACCTCCATGCTATCTCCCGGGCCCGTCTGTGTGAATTCTTAGTTTTATGAGAAATGCCCATATTGCTTTTCAAAGAAACTGAACCAGAAGCCATTCTCACAAGCAGTGAATGAGGGTTTCTTTTACTTACATTTGCACTAGAGCTTGTTTGGGTTCTATTTTTAATTAATTCAATCTCAATAATGTTAACTTATTTTAAATGTTCATTTCTATTATTTCTATTTCTATCAATATGATTTTAATGTATTATTTATAATTTGGGGACCTTACATGGTGGTGCTTAGGACTTACTCCTGTCTCTGTATTTAGACATTTCTTCTGTCAGCCTGGGCAGACCACATGGGATGACAGGGATCAAACTTGGGTTGAAAAATTACCCCACCTGCTGTATTATTACTGTAGTACTATATTTGGCTTTTTGAAGCACAGTTAAGAGTAAAATTGAGGTTTTAATTCCCTCTTTCTTCTTGTTTGAATAGAAAAATGCCATGAATTTCTTCATGTCAGTATTCTAACCTGTTACACTATTGTGCAAGTTTATTGTTTCTAGAAGAATATTTTTAGGATTCTAAAATTAATTTTCTAAGTAAAGTTAGTTTTCTAAGTATAGCATCTTGTCACCTGCAAAATAGTGATAGTTTGACATTTTCTTTTCTAACGTACATTATTCTCTTTTCCCTTACTACCTCTTGTCTAATTGTGAAGCGGAAAATTTTGTCTTATGCCTATCTTAGGAGGAAGATTTTTAGCTTTTCAATATTGAGGATGATGTTAATTGTGGATTTGTTGATATTTGTCTTTAACTATATTGAACAAGGTTACTTGTATTCCCATCTAATTAAGCTTTTATTGTCAATTAGTAAAGTTGTTATCACATTCTTTTTCTGCATTATTGATATAACAGGAATTTTATATTTTCTTACATTGATATGCTGTTATACATGAATTGACTTGCATATATTCAAGCACCCTTGCATTCCTGGGATAAAATCCACTTGATTATAGTGGATGATTCTCTTTGATGTATTGATGTATTTAGTTTGCTAATATTTTGTTGAGGATACTTGCAACTATATTCATCAAAGTTATTGATCTATATTTTCTTTTTCAGTTATGCTTTTGCTTGTGTTTCTGTTATAAGGGTAAAGTTTGCCTTGTAAAAAGTGTTAGGAGGCCTTTGTGTCTTTGATTATCTAAAAAACAAAAAACAAAAAAACCTGAGAAGAATTGGAAGTATGGGTATGGGCAGTTCTCAAGGATTATTCCTGGCTCTGTGTTCAGGAATCACTTTTGATCACTTTTGGTGATCTTGGGGACAATATGGGATGCTGGGATGTGGGGGGTCAAACCCAGGACAGTTGCATGCAAAGCAAATGCTCTACTTACTCTGCTATTGCTTTGGCTCCAGAAGTAGGCAGTCTTTAAAGATTTAAAATGATTCCCTAGAAAATCTATCTGAGCTTTATATTTTGCTCTTGAGGAGACTTAATTCCCATTTTGAGTAACTGATTTGTTACAGTTCTTTGTTTATAAGGGTGTATGTGTATAAAAATTTATGTTTCTTCTCCAATTCAATGGAAAAGATATTTCTATAAGATCAGAGAAATAATACAGCAGGTAAGGAGCTTGCCTTGCATGCAACCTACCCAGGCTCAGTCCCCAGCATCCTATAGGGTCCCATAAGCACTGCTAGAAATGATTTCTAGCTGATATTTATTTGCTGTTTTTTTGGGGACCACACTCAGCTTAAGCTGGCTCTGAACTTAAGGATCACTTCTAGCAGGCCCAGGGTCCACATGAGATGCCAGAGTTTGGATAGTGGTTAGCCATTGGGACCAAATGGGATGCCGAAGACTGAACTGTGGTTAACTATTTGAAAGGCAGCACCCTACCTACTGAACTATAATTCCATGTTCCTCGCAGAAATATTTTTATAGTAATCCCTGATGCTCTTTGATATTTTTGTTGTATTTTTTGCAGCATTTTTCCTTTCATTTTTGGTTCAGTAAATTTAAATTTTCTCTTTTATTCTATGAATCTAACTAGTGGTTTTCAATCTTGTTTCTTTTGGGAAGAAATCCAGCTCTTTAAAACTGTTATTTCAGTTTCCACTTTGTTGATTTGTGCTATAAACTTCATTATTCCTGCCTTCTGCTTATTTTGAGTACCTTTTGCTGACCTTTTATTTTTTTTATGAGAAAAGCTACAACTTTTGCTTTACTATTATGTTAATTATTGGGACATTTTCGTATTTCCTGATGAGTTACATGCTGTGAACTCCTTTTAAAATGGATTTTGATGTGTCCCATTTGTTCTGGTAACTCACATCTTCATTCTTATTTGTTTTCAGTAATATTTGAAGGGGTCAGAGAGGGATTTACTTAAATATGTTCAGGCATTACTCATGGTTCTGCATCTAGGAATCACTCCTGAAAGTACTCAGTTAGCCATCTAGAATGATGTGAATCCAACCCAACTCAGTGCCATGCAAGATAGGCAGTTTATCTACTATACTATCTTTCTGGCCCTATCCAGGAATTTTTTTAATTTCTTTGATTTTCTATTTGTCCCATTGGTTGTTAAGTAGTAAGTTGGTTAATTTCCAAGTATATGAGTTTTTACCCTTCAGTTTCTGTCCAGTTTCTGTATATGATTTATTTATGCTTTAACACATCATAATATGAGAAGATAGTTGATACAATTTCTATATATACCTCTACTATAATAAAACCAAGTATTTCCTATAAGTGGTCATGTCTTGGTATGTGTATGTAGATATATATGCACATGTACCACAGATTTATGGCTTTATAAGTTAGAATGTGTAGCAGAGAACCAGAGACTGTATGAGGAAAGATTCCTTAGGAAAGACGTTAAAATACACACACACACACACACACACACACACACACACACACACACAGAGACAATATAAAGAATAAAAAGAAGTTATAATCATATACACTTAAATACTTTTTATAAAAACTATTTAAACACTGTGATTTACAAAGTTATTCATAGTTTGGTTTCAAACATACATTGTTTCAGGACCAATATCACCACCAGTGTCAAACTCCTTCCACCAATGTTCCCAGAGTCCATCCCATGTCATCACCCCAGGTCCCCCCAGCCTACCAGGCTCGTATATGACAACCATTTTTTTTTATTTTGGTTGCTAATGTTTGGATAAATTTAAAGAATTTTAGCCAATTTGCATAATAAATGAAACTAATGAATGGCTGTCTATTAAATTATAATGATTCCTTTCTCATGAGATTAAGATGAAAAATAAAATGAGATGATATATGTAGAAATGCCAACCTTAGTGGGGATGATTAGTATATACTAAGTTATAAATAACAGATAATTCTTATTTTAATAGAAAAATTCTGTGAATATTTTACATAAAAAATTAAATTCTCTCCCTACTTATCTCTCCCCCTCTCTCTTTCTCTCTACTTACTTCAAAGTATATTTCCACCAACCTCAAACAACTTTTTATGTTCTCAGGTAACTAAATCTTTCTCCTCCACTCCAACCTCTTTGACAACCACTAACCTATTTTCTACTCCACATTTTAGCTACTACAAGAACATGACACATCAAATCGAACCATGCTTTTGATTCATAATTTTATTTTGCAAAAAACATTTCTGAGTTTCACATTCTATTGCATAAATAAGTAGCATATATATACATATATAAAGCAAGATACTTGGTACACTTTGAATTACTTTGTGCATAAGAAATTAGTAATACAATTTAACCCTTTTTCCCATTTTAATATTTACCAGCAATTTATTGAAGCATCTGTCTTTTTCCTCCTAATCTACAATGAAGTCTCTGTCATACGTTAAGAGTCAATACATAACAAATATTCTCTGGGTTCTTTATACCTTTTTCTTGGTTTATCTGTTACTCCCAAAATATAAATGAAGCTATTTCTTTTAAAAAAATAAACTTATAATACTTCGATAATTCTCAAATTTGGATTCTCCTCCTTATCCATCTGCTTCAATTTTTTCTGTGTTTTTGACCTTTAATAATGAAATAGTTTGTTGGCATTTAGTACAGATAAATTGAAGAAAATGATACCTCTATACTGGGTCTTATTTTTTTTTAATTTTAGTCTCCATGATTTACAATTTTGCAATACTGTCAATTAAAGGTCAGCATGACTACAACATTTCAGCACCACATCTTCACACTCAGTGTTCATTTCCCTCCACTGTTGTCTCAGGGTTGTACCTCATCTCCCAAACCTAGATCCAACAATCCTCTCTAGTTGTCTTTGCCTTAGTAAATTCAGTTTTATAAACCAGTTCTTGAATTCTGTTGCATTTGGGCTTTTGGCTATTCTACAACTGTTCTTTCTTAGGTCCCAAGCACAGAATAAGATCATTCCACTCAGTCTGTTATTCTACAGTCTCCTCCATGGAGCAGCAAATTGCAAGGTTTCATCTTTTCTTGTAGCCTAATAGTTGCAATGAGTCTTTTTATGCAAAAAAAAAAATACCCCATGATATATAAGTGATGCTTAATTTTATATGACAACTTAATTCCTCTAATAGATATTCAGAAAACTGGCATATGAATCTCCAGAAAAGATTGCCTTTAAATCTGTAAAATGAGTAACTAGTATCTTTGGGTGTCATCTAGTTTTTGAAGGTCAAAAAATATGGAGATGGGTAGTGAAGACAAACTTAAGTTCTACTTTAACACTATTGATCTTGAAAAATAATTCTTCACAATACATCAGATAATGGTCTAATATCCAATATAATTTCACAAATTACAGCCAAAGAGTTCAACAATAACAAAAATAACATCAAAAACTGACTAGAAAATCTAATACCCAAAATATGTTCACAAGATACATTCACTGAGTTCAACAATAACAGTTACAATAATAGCATCAGAATAGATGAGATAAACAGACACTTCCCTAAAGAGGATATATGAACTGGCCAGCAGACATATAAAAATGAGTATTATTACTTACTATTAGGAAAATGCAATGAAAAAGCAATGAGACACCATCTTTTATCAGTGATAAAAGTATATATCAAAAATAGTGGGAAAAACAGTGCTGGTGTGTTGGGGCAATCAACCTTTACCTAAATCTTAGCAGATTAGGTGTATCAGATTTCACCCATAATTACTATGGCTCTCCTTTTACATATCAAAAACCCACCTTGGCAAAAAGAACCTCTGAATAGTTTCTCTACCCCAACCTATTCTCCACCCATTGGGGTCGTTCTATCTTCCTAATAAAGCCTGTGGTCCTGGCTGGCTTCCCTATCTCTCTCTCCATGTGATGGAAAGGTCCCCGGACTCTTGTTTCATCTCTCTCCAGCCTGGTTTGGACAAATTCATCACAGTTACTCTGATTCAGACCTGCTCATCCAAGGTTAGAAATACAGAATGTTGATTTATTTACTCTGATGGGTAAACAGTAAAAATGTACTCTCGTTTTCTGTTGATGATCAAGTCATCTGATTTACCTTGGAGTTTACAGAAGATACTTTTGCCATTTAACCATTAAATCGGGGTAACCTAGTTTTTGTAGATAGTCTTCACTGAAAAAAATAAATCGGTCTCTTCTTGGTTCTTGTTTACTGAGTTTTTGTCAAAAACATGTTAAATTTTATTATTTTTCCTGAGTGTTTTGAAAAAAAAGCATGAACTTTTCCCTTTAATATGTTAATGTGATTTAATCATATTAGTAGATTTTCTAATCCTTTCTAAATAGAAAAAATATTTGGTTAGTAAATAGCTTCTCATTTAATAATATATTTTGGAATATGTATTTTATAATTAAAACACAACTATTCTATGAGTGACTATAATAACAGTTTATGTTTTAATAAATTTTCAGATACAATTTGCTAATGTTTTATCACTAGTTTTACTTTTATCTTTATCACTATATTGCACCATAATTTCCCTTTATATAATTTTATTTCCTTTTTTATATCAAGACTATAGATAAAATGAGCTAGGGGAAGTTGTATCTTGCCTTTTTTATTATGATGCCCTTTTATATTAAGATGCATTATATTTAAATAATACATTTCTTAAATGTTTAGTGAACTAATCTGTAAAATTTTCTAGGTCTATTGTTTATGTGTGGTAGGTGAGAGGTATTGCTTTATTCTCCATAATTATTTTAATTTGGGGTTAACACTCAATAATGCTAAGGCCTATCCCTGGGTTCATGGTCCGCTCATGGCGGTGCTCAAAAACCAAATACAGTTCTGGACTTGAACTGGGTAAAATAAATGCAAATCAAGCCCTTTACTGTCTCTACTTCTCTCTAGCTCCTCTAGAAAAAAATTATTAAAAATAATATTAATAATGGGGGCCGGGCAGTGGCGCTGGAGGTAAGGTGCCTGCGCTAACCTAGGACGGACCACGGTTCTATCCCCCGGTTCCCCATATGGTCCCCCTTGCCTACCAGGAGCGACTTCTGAGTGAATAGCCAGGAGTAACCCCTGAGCGTCACCGGGTGTGACCCAAAAATCAAATAATAATAATAATAATAATAATAATAATAATAATAATAATAATAATAATGCATTTATGTAGTAAAATACAAGGGGATTTTTTATATTTTATTTAAACACCTTGATTACATACATGATTTTGTTTGGATTTCAGTCATGTAAAGAACACCACCCATCACCAATGCAACATTCCCATCACCAGTGTCACAAATCTCCCTCGTCTTGTTTTGTTTTACTGGTT
Organism: Crocidura indochinensis; assembly: GCA_004027635.1. Taxonomy (NCBI): domain Eukaryota; kingdom Metazoa; phylum Chordata; class Mammalia; order Eulipotyphla; family Soricidae; genus Crocidura; species Crocidura indochinensis. Next base: position 25,817 of record PVKC010006398.1, read on the forward strand.
TAAAACTCACCCTGTCTCTAAGCTTTGACAAAATTTAAAGTGCTTTTACTCAGTGTTTTTCTTCTGTTTTAATCTATGCCAATAAATTAATAGTAGAATCACATTACTCTAATTTACATTCCCATAACAACTTATGTTATTGAACGTCCTTAGTTACTTACTGATTTAACTTTTTTTTTGAAGTATATGTACAACCCTTTTTTCTTCATTTTTATTAGGTTAGTTATTAAGTATTTGAGGATTTTAAACATTCTGAATTCAAGTTTTTTGGGGGGAGGGCCACACCCAGTGACACTCAGGGGTTACTCCTGGCTATGTGCTCAGAAATATCTCCTAACTTGGGGACCATATAGGATGCTGAGGGATCGAACTACAGTTAGTCCTAGCTCAGCAAAGCATATGCCCTACCACTGTGCCACCACTCCAGCCCCTGGATTCAAGTCTTTTATCAGATAAACAATTTGTAAATATTTTCCCAGAATGTCTCTCTTAACTTTCATTTAGTTAATAAAATCCTTTAAGTAATACCAGCTCTTCATTTTATATAGCACAATTTATGTGAGTGGGGTATATGTGTATGTGTTTTAGGTGGGGAGGGTGACTCTATATTGCAAAGATTTTCTACTAAGTATATTTGTGTATATTTTAGTTCATTTTTCTGAATAGTAAGATTCAGGAGTTGAGGTTCATTTCTTTGGTAAATTAATATTCTATTTTTGAGCACCATTTATTGAAATGTCTCTGCTTTCTCTTTTGAATTGCCTTACACTTTTGTTAAAAGATGTCTACTACAAGAACAATGAGGACTAAGGGGATCTCTTCCTGCTTCTGTCTGTCCTGATTTCTTGGAGCTCTCCCTTGAGAACAGAGCCCTGGGAAGCGAACCCAGAAATCATTGCACTCTGAAGCTGCCAGCGAGCCAATGAGTGAGTAAGATCTTCCTGGGTGGAGAGCTTCCCAATTGGAGGGCTGAGAGTTAGTCCTGCGGGAGACTCCGCCCGCTGCACTCTGCTAAGAACACTGAGGACCTAGGGGATCTCTTCCTAATTCAGTCTGTCCTGATTTCTTGGCACCCCAGAAGACCACTTCGCTTCGGGGCCACACACTCTTTCTAACCAATAAACCCCATCACAACACACAGAAAAAAACCACACTACTAGAGCGACAATGTGGAAAGCTCCTAGGCAAACACTAGGCACCAAGAATGAAGATGATGTCTTGGACGACCTTAAAAATCACAACCCTCTGCTTAACCTCTCGAATAAGGACCTTAAAATAGAAATATGGAATATGTTTGTAAAACTCCAAGAAAGCATAGATCGATCTGAAAAGAACACAAAGACAGAACTCAGAAAACTTCAAACTGAAATGGCAGGCCTGAAAAACACAGTAGCTCAACTGAAAAACTCAGTGGATGCCATCAACAGCAAGGTAAGAGCAGCTGAGGAGAGAATCGGACTACTGGAAGATGAGATGCAGAAAATCTCAACACAGAAGAAGAAATGGGAAAAGAACCTTAGGACAAATGAGCAGGCAATGGAAAAAGTACTCAAGGAATGTGAACAGATGAAAATAGAAGTCTTTGATAAACCCAAAATAAACAACATAAGAATCATTGGAGTCCCAGTGACCCAAGTAGGAGATCACCAGGAAGAATCAACTGTCAAAGACATCATCAAAAACATACTACCAGAGTTAACAACTACATGCAACCAAATCCTGCATGCCCGAAGAGTACCAGCCAAACGAGACCCAAAGAAAAACACCCCCAGACACATCATCGTTACAATGACAAATCCCACAGATAGAGATAGAATACTGAATGCAGCAAGGTCAGAAAGGGAAATTACATTCAAAGGAGCATACCTAAGACTTACAGCAGACATGTCGCAAGAAACTCTCAAGGCCAGAAGACAGTGGTGGGATATTGTGACAAGACTGAATGAAATGAATGCCTCACCGAGAATACTGCACCCAGCCCGACTCATGTTCAGGTATGAAGGAAAAATACATAGCTTCATGGATAAGCAACAGCTTAAAAACTTCACAGATGATAAACCAGTCTTAAAGGAAAAACTGACAGGTCTGCTCTAAGACAAGAGAGACCAACAAATACAGGAAAGTTATCTACAAAGATGACATTAAATCCTATGACAATCACCTCCCTCAATGTTAATGGACTAAATTGACCAATTAAAAGACACAGAGTAGCAAAGTGGATCAAAAAGATGAATCCAGCCTTCTGATGCCTACAAGAAAAACATCTGAATAGTCAGAACAAACATAGACTCAAAATCAAAGGCTGGAGAAAATCATCCAAGCAAACAATACCCTCAAAAACGCTGGGGTGGCCATATAAATATCTGATGATGCCAACTTTATACTCGGAAAAGTGGTAAGGGACAAAGATGAACACTATGTACTAATCAAGGGATATGTGCAACAGGAAGAAATCAGACTATTAAACATATATGCACCCAATGAGAAACCAGCAAATTATCTAATACAGTTACTGACAAATCTGAAAGAAGAAATCAACGATAACACAATAATTATGGGAGACCTCAACATGACCCTATCAACACTTGATAGGTCAACCAGATTGAAACCCAACAAAAATATACTAGTCCTGAATAGAGAAATAGAAGAAAGAGGACTAGTGGATATATATCGGACACTCCATCCCAAAAACCCTGGATACACATTCTTCTCCAATGTACATGGGTCATTCTCCAGGATAGACCACATGCTGACACATAAAGCATACTTCCACAAAATCAAGAGGATAGCAATCTTGCAAGCTACCTTTGCCGACCACAAGGTTCTGAAATTAGATGTGAACTACAAAGCCACACAGAAGAAAAACATTAACAGCTGGAAATTAAACACCCTGCTACTGAACAACCAGTGGGTTCGAGATGAAATCAAAAAGGAAATTAAAACTTTCCTGGAAACAAATGATAATGAAGACACAACCCCCCAGAATCTTTGGGACACAGTAAAAGCGGTCCTGAGAGGAAAATTTATAGCTCTACAAGCACACATCAGGAAGGAAGAAGGGGCATACCTGAATAACCTAATGACACAACTCAAAAAATTAGAAAATGGCCAACAAAAGGAACCAAAAATAGGGAGACAGAAGGAAATAACAAAGCTGAAAGCAGAACTCAATGAAATGGAAAACCGAAGAACAATCTGAAAGATCAACGAAAGCACAAGCTGGTTCTTTGAAAAAATAAACAAGATTGGCAAAACTCACAAAGAAAGAGAGAGAGAGAAACCCGATAACCCGTATTAGAAATGAAAAGGGGGAGATCACAACAGATACTGTAGATATCCAAAGGGTAATCAGAGACTACTTTGAGAAACTTTATGCTACTAAACATGAGAACCTGGAAGAAATGGAAAAATTCTTGGACACATATAACCTTCCACACTTAAATAAGGAGAAGGCAGAATTTCTAAACTCCCCCATCACCACTGAGGAAATTGAAAGTGTAATCAAACATCTGCCCAAAAAGAAAAGCCCAGGCCCAGATGGATTTCCTAATGAATTTTTTCAAATCTTTCAAGAGGTGATACTACCAATCCTAGCCAGATTGTTCCATGAAATAGAAATAACGAGAATACTCCCAAACAGCTTTTATGAAGCCAACATCACCTTGATACCAAAACCAGACAGAGATGCTGCCAAAAAAAAAATTACAGATCAATATCCCTGATGAATACCGATGCAAAGATCTTCAACAAAATTCTGGCAAATAGGATCCAATGCATCATCAAGAAGATCATACTCCATGATCAAGTAGGTTTCATTCCAGGAATGCAGGGTTGGTTTAACATCCGTAATTCTATCAACATCATACACAACATCAACAAGAAGAAAAATAAAAATCACATGATCATATCAATAGATGCAGAGAAAGCATTTGATAAGGGCCAACACCCATTCTTAATCAAAACTCTCAGCAAGATGGGAATGGAAAAAAGCTTCCTCAATCTAGTTGAAGCCATCTACCACAAGCCAATGGCAAATATCATCCTTAATGGAGAAAAACTAAAAGCCTTCCCTCTAAATTCTGGTCCGCTCTCACCACTCCTCTTCAATATAGTACTGGAAGTTCTTGTTATTGCGATCAGGCAAGAAAAGGATATCAAGGGAATCCAGATAGGAAAGGAAGAAGTAAAACTCTCATTGTTTGCAGATGACATGATACTCTACCTAGAAAACCCTAAAGACTCTACCAAAAAGCTTCTAGAAACAATAGACTCCTATAGCAAGGTGACAGGCTACAAAATTAACACACAGAAATCAATGGCCTTTTTATACACCAATAATGATAGGGAAGAGAAGGAAATCAAGAAGGCAATCCCATTCACAATAGCACCACACAAAATCAAATATCTTGGAGTCAACTTGACCAAAGACGTGAAGGTCCTATACAAAGAAAACTATAAAGCCCTCCTCCAAGAAATAAGAGAGGACACACGGAACTGGAAACACATACCGTGCTCATGGATTGGCAGGATTAACATCATTAAAATGGCAATTCTCCCCAAAGCATTATACAGGTTTAATGCCAACCCTATAAAGATACCCATGACATTCTTCAAAGAAGTGGATCAAGCACTTATGAAGTTCATCTGGAACAATAAACACCATAGAATAGCTAAAGCACTACTAGGGAAAAGGAAAATGGGAGGCATTACTTTCCCCAACTTTAAACTCTACTACAAAGCAATAGTTATCAAAACAGCATGGTATTGGAATAAAGACAGACCTGCAGATCAGTGGAATAGGCTTGAATTCTCAGACATTGTTCCCCAGACATACAAGTACCTAATTTTTGACAAAGGAGCAAGAAATCCTAAGTGGAGCAAGGAAAACTTCTTCAACAAGTGGTGCTGGCAGAACTGGTTTGCCACTTGCAAAAAAGCGAACATAGACCCCCAGTTAACATCATGCACGAAGGTAAAATCCAAATGGATTAAAGACCTCGATATCCGACCTGATACTATAAGGTATATAAAACAACACGTCGGTAAAACACTCCATGACATTGAGACAAAAGGCATCTTCAAGGAGGAAACTACACTTTCCAAACAAGTGAAAGCAGAGATCAACAGATGGGATTACATTAAACTCAGAAGCTTCTGCACCTCAAAAGAAATAATGCCCAGGATGCAAGAGTCACCCACTGAGTGGGAGAAACTATTTATCCAACACCCATCAGATAAGGGGCTAATATCCAAAATATACAGGGCACTGACAGAACTTTACAAGAAAAAAACATCTAATCCCATCAAAAAATGGGGAGAAGAAATGAACAGACACTTTGATAAAAAAGAAATACAAATGGCCAAAAGGCACATGAAAAAATGCTCCTCGTCACTAATCATCAGAGAGATGCAAATCAAA